>OZ016502.1:24103783-24276649 GCA_963966595.1 Physocephala rufipes
ATCATAATTTTGTAACCTTTAGATGAATCTTTAAATGTTAATTAATTAGTTTTTTGATTTATTCATAAAATAAACACAAACAAGCATAAAAAGATTAACAAAATTTATAAAAATAAACAAACAATTATTACTTTATAATAGATGCATTCGCTTTAAATATGTTATGTGTCATTTGATTTTATATATATCGTGCTATGTTGAATTCTTATTTGAAAATTGTTGATTAGTAATTATACGTTATAAATTGTAAATTTCATTCTTCAGCACTTGGTACATTGAAAATTTATTATTTTCTCCTTTGCAAGCAGTTATCATTTATGTAATAAATTTTTAAAGAAAACTAAAAATACTGTGCTACATTTTGGTTCTTCTTAAATTTTATATATACTTTTGTATTAAGTTGAAAAAAATAGTTTTATTATCTCGGTTAATTTGAACTCCTCAAATATTTCGTTTTAATTAACGTGAAAAGAACATTCAAAACAAGAATAAAATTGAAAAAAATAAATTAAAAAGAAAAGGTTGTTTTTTAATTGGAAATTAATTTTAAGGTTTTCATTTGATATTTTGGTACTATTTTCTTACAAATTTTTTTTTAGAAATGAATTTCTTACTGACTTGGTGAAAGGGGATGTCATATAAATGAGGATGAATACACTTCTTTTGTCTCCTTCCTTTCATGAATATGCCTACGATTTTTTCTAAATATTGTTTTCTTGAACCCCCAGATTTAGTTTCTTGAAATGATCGCATTATTTCCAACATAAATTTATTTTTAGACTTTGTTTATTGTTTTTTGTTAAATAATATTATATACTGACTCATATCTACCTATGGTTAGAGTCATACCGTCCAGGCCAAACATTCTTGATTCATATTAGCATAAGGTTCTTTTATTCCAATTCACCTCAAGTCAAATACAATGAAATAGAGCACATTATTTTATTCCCTTGCTTCGCTTGGTGTGTGCTAAAGTAAAACAAATGTGCTTCTTTCTTTTTAGTGTTTATCATGATTTTAAACCAAATTTAAAGAGATAGGACACTCGTTGTTGTAAATTATAAATTCGTTATAGAGATAATTTTTATGGGCTGTTGAATTCACGCACACAATGTGTGAGAACTCGTCCGATTGTGTCTGATGTTGTCCGTTGTCATCGTCCGTCTCTGGTTTACTACGCTTTTGTTAATGACTATAACGACATACTTGTCATCAAGCGTGTTGAAAATAATTCGCACGACATCTATATAATTTTCACCAAAAACAAACAATATTGGTAGGACTTTTTAAAAAGAATCAATAGGGAGCTACGGAGATGGACAGTCTATGTGAAATATATAATTCTTAAAATCTTACAGAAAATTATAGATATGTATAACCACTTTTTAGCACTAAGACACCACTGATTTGTTACAATGAAATATTTGTACCTGAACTTTTTTTTTACTTTTTTATTTTATACCGGAAAAGTAATTCCGTTCAGTTAATTAAAGTTAAGTTTCTCGTTTATTATAATGATATAAATTCTAACTGTATTATTTTTTAATTTTTTTTACTAAATCGTAAAATTTTATTTATCAAATTATTAAAATATGAGAAATAAAAAGGTTTATGTTCATTGAATTCAAATTATTTTCTATCGTTTTCCACCTAAAAGTCCTCCTAGAAACCATCGATACCTTTGCAAAAAACGTACGTGCGCGTGCCGTTGCCGTGACTAAAAATTTATCGCCAAGCTTGTGCCAATTTCCTAAGAAACTTTTACCTTTTTCTGAATGTATGGCTAGAATGCGCATGGATTATTGCGAGTGTCCTGTCTCATTATCTCTGCTTTAAAAATTTAATGTTAGTCGATCAGCGGCCTCATTTGTAGCAGTCTTAAATTAATTTTTAATTTCTAATAATTAAAAATTGGAAAATTGATGAGCTTTGTATGTTTTATGTTATTTTTTATTGATGTTTTTTTATTTTGCTTATATAAATACTGAAATTGAAAATAGTAGGATTTTAGCAAACAATAGTTATTTATTCGAACCGGTTATTTCTTTTCATATTTCCACGTCAAATCATAAAAACGTGATTTTTTACTTTAAACAAATCATTCTCTGGATGTAGTGTTGATTAGTGCTGAAATTGAAATACAGTGATTGATTTGGTACCCCTACCGCCATCATCCACCAACACTACTAGAACTACTACTACTACTATTACTACTATAACCAACAAAACCACCAACCACCATTACCAACCATATTACTACCACCAACTATCTATCATCATCACCAAAATCCCGCATCACCTCAGCCCGCGAAAGAGTTGGTTGTTAATTATCTATTTGTTAATCTTTCACGATTATTATTCACCATTATGCATTATAATTAGCTTAAAGCTGATTTAGATATATATTGAAAATACAACATATAATAAATTTATCTGTAGAAATAGTGTATGTATTGCTAATTAATTTATATTGATTGAAATTATTTTGATTTGGAATTTTTAGAAAACCCTTAAAATAGTCGTAGTTTGAAATATTTCGATTTCCGAAGGAAAACTCAAATGTAAAAAATTGTCAATTTTACTGACAAACTTTATCAAAAAAAAATATTTTGTTTTATTGCAGGAAAAAGAAGAGGAGAAATTATGATTAGACTAAAGAATAGATTAACATACTATATTTAATAAGGTGCTTGTCTATAGTTGATTTATTGACTTCAATTCTATTTTTGATGATGTGTCGTAATTTAGGTTGTTCATTAAATTTATTTTACAAACGTTATTAAAAAAAATATTAAATAATTGAGAACAATTTATTTTTATATATTCATGAAAAATGAAGGAACTGAAATCGTAAAAAAACAAAACGAACAAATGAATATTGCGATGAAAATAATTAAATTTGAAAATAACGTAAATGCTAAATGACTTTTAAAAAATTGTCCTCCTGTTAAAATTTAAACTTAAATTAACAACGCCATAAAACTAAACTACTGTTATTTCATTCAACAAGAATCTTTCATTCAAATCAACTTTAATCTTCAATTCAACGGTTACAATATGATGTGAATGAAAAATAAAAACGATTTGAATTTTTTTTGGCAATAACGACAGAAGCTTTCCTATGACTACTCCATAGAGCTATGCTATAACTATGTCCCCATAGCCTCAAAGTAAAAGATTCCAGCAGGAAATTTTAGCTTTGAAGTTTTCGAGTATTTCAGAGATTGATTTGATTAGTGTTTGCTACATGGATTAGTATTACGAAAGAGCTGAAATAGTTACAAATGGAGGAATTACGAAATCAATAATCATTACTAAAAAAAATAAATAATTAAAAAAACAAACTAAAGTTCGGGCTTTGTTCTTAATTAACTAGAAATTCGCTCCTTATTTCGTCTGCTCTTTTAATTCATAATGTATGACGATACATTTAAATAACAAAAGCTCTTTCGGTCGGCTAAAATCTTAAAGTTTTGTCACTTTAACTTGGTGCGGATTATGTTTATATTTGAAAATTTTAAATGACAATTGTGAGTTGAGTAGTGTTAACGTTAACGTAGAATGCTTCAGATTGGAAATATTTATAAAAAGTTAGGCAATTCATACATAAACTAATTATGTGTTCTGAATTATTTCATTTTAAAATATTACAAATAATAAAATATGGAAATATAGAAAGGAAAACAATTTGAACAATAGCTGCCGACATTAGAATAAATCATCTGGATCAATCTAATGAAAAATAGCTAAAAGCTGATAAAAAATTTATAACTTAGATTCATCAAATCGTCAAGCAAATAAATATTGTAAAATTGGTTTTTATACAAGATAAATAATGTCCCTGATTATTATGCTCTATAATTTTATTGATGTTTTATAAATTTTAATTAATCAAATCATTATGAAAATAACATAAATTGAGTATTTTTATGTGTTTAAATTGTTTATCTTTGTAATTTAGTCGGCAAACGGCAAAGATTTTCAGAAACAACAAAACGAAAACAAGTTCGTCAAGAGTTTATTACAAAATTCTCTCCCCTTTCCTTTCCTTTATTTCATTTATATTCAATCAACTTCTCGAAGACTATAATTAAAAGTAAAATAGTAAAATATCATATACAAGGAAATGATTTGAATAAAATTTATATTTCCTTTATTCTGATGAATTACGCAATATATTATCACATTTTATAAGGTTTCTCTTTCAACACAAAAATTAAGACGCAAACAATACTTTCCTGTAATCATCCTTAAGAGCCATTACATAAGCTACTAACCTAATGCGTGAAAAAAGAATAATCTCTCTTTTTCGTGTCATTTTAAACGTTTGCAATCAATGCTTTTTTCTGAAATCATATCCAACTACTGCTTCCTCTCTTGATTGCCGATACTCAGCCTTATTACTGAATACCGTAACTACCAAATAATCACTGATTAGTATTACTTGGTAGTTTTTTACAATAAGCACCATAAGTCTTGCCAAGATTATAAGGGTGAAATTGTAATTTTATTTAATAATTGATAATATTTAATTATTTTACTTAATATTTACTTAATATTTTTGTCATATAATTTAATTATTTTTTACTTAATATAACTATTTATATGATTTCATTTAAGGTATTTTTTAAAATTCAATATAATTTATTTTAATCAAATGATTCAGAGTTTTATTAATAACAGTTTTATCAATAAATTATATGACAAAATTATAAGTACACTTAGTTTATTCTTTTATATGTAGTTTTAATAAATATCGACAGCTGTCGATTAACTTCATTGGAAATTACAAAATCTTTTTAAATTGAACTGAATAATCCATTTATCTGATAACAAACAAATCTCAATTAATTCTTTAAATTGCCCCTCCAATTGATTTCAAAATGAGCCACTTGGTGTGGTTTACTACCGCATAATCAACATACAAATCGAAGTTATCGAAATTAAATAATTCATTAAACATCCACGGAAATTGATATTGAAATCTCGCCCTTTTCCTTCAATTGTTGTTCGTTCAGTTCCTTCTAAACTATTATTGAATTTAATTAAAAAATATTTTCTCTTCCATATTGAACACTTGAAAAGTGACCAATCAATATGAATAAATTTGAGGTTATGTTTAAAAGGAAATTAATTACTTCACTACTTAATTAAATAATTAAAATTTGTTAAAATTTTTTTTTTAATTTGTTGAAAAAAGATGTTCAATCCAGCTTCTTTAACCAACTTTGTTTTTAATATATATTAAAACCCAATTTTTTTTAAATATTAATTGGACATTAAATAGTAAATAATTATAAAGAATATACAGTATAAAAACGAAAATTAATTAGTTTTATAAAATTAAAAAATAAAGAATTTGTAAATTGAGCCTAGAGAACTTCCTACGGGTAAAAATGTAAAGATAAATCTTTAGAAAAAATTGACACTATTTCTTAAAAAACACAATACTATTTTAATGAAAATCAAATAAGTTTTGCGATTATCATGTATTAACAATGATACAATTTTTGGAATTACAATTTAAAAAATATATATAAGTAAGTATATAAATAACTAATTAAAACTCCTGAAGTCTTCAATTTATATAAAAAAATAGTTAGCTTGTAATAAACATTAATAAAATGATTTTTTTTGGAAAAAATTACACAATGTAATCGGGCACAGCGTTTTCTAAATATGTTTATAAATAAATGTTTTTGATTTTGGCCTAATATTAATAATTGTTCATAGCCACGCTAAATGATTTCTTTCATGTAATGCCTACACACCCACACACATAACGTACATGCTAAACACTAAATGTTAACACAAAAGAACAAAAACAAAAACGAAATACAAAAGGCTCCGCTTCTCTTGTTTAGGTTTGAACCAGAAAGTGTTCTTTATTATATATTTCATAGAGTATTATATAAAAAAATTTATATAAAAGAAGATAGTAATTAAATAGAATAGCAGACACACACACACACACACTCGTGCATGCATATACATATAATGTATTGTGAAAAAACAGTAGAATAAATCACTGAAAATCATATACTGATTAATAAACAAAAATTAAACATAAGCTTTTAATTTTTTTTATTAAACATATTCTGCGAAATTGTTCTTATTAATCAGATTTTAATTCTTTCTTTAAATTGAATACCGTATTTATAGGCGATAAAACAAAAGCTTAATAAAGTCAAATTCCAAAGCTAAAACTTCTGCAAAAAGAAATATTTTTTGAAATGATCAGGATACGAATATATCTAATATTCTTCAATACATAATTCAAGTGAGCAAACTTTTTACATATGGTCAACAATTTACTGCGAATTAGATCCTAATCGCAATAACTGCATTTTAAAATTACACTCGTTTCTAATCAAATTTGCATACGATTATATTATCGATTGCTCCTTAAACGCGTATTATTTTGTGAGTTGTCCCTTTAAAGGCATTCAAATCGAGTTTGGGAAATTGCGTTAGGTTTTCATTGATCTATTTAATTTATGAACAAGAAAGAAAGAAAAAAAAAAAAAAATATATATATATATATATATATATATATATATATATATATATATATATATATATATATATATATATATATATATATATATATATATATATATATATATATATATATATATATATATATATATATATATATATATATATATATATATATATATATATATATATATATATATATATATATATATATATATATATATATATATATATATATATATATATATATATATATATATATATATATATATATATATATATATATATATATATATATATATATATATATATATATATATATATATATATATATATATATATATATATATATATATATATATATATATATATATATATATATATATATATATATATATATATATATATATATATATATATATATATATATATATATATATATATATATATATATATATATATATATATATATATATCTTTTTCTTGCTTTTAAAATAATGCTGCCAGCACGACACGCTTTTTATAATTGTGCCGAAAACAAGAAATCCGTAAATAACTGAATAAAAATATCTTATTGTCATTCATGCTCAGTAAATATGTTCAGAATGCCCGGCTGTTGTTTTTTTATTAACTTTTTTGATAATTTCATATTTTATAGTTAAAAGTTTGTAGATTTTCAGCGACTTGCTGCTCAGCATTTTTTTTTGGGCTTCTTTTATTAATTTATTTTCATTGCTCTTTCAAATCTGTTCTGGTATATTTAGATGATAAATATGCTCATACTCGAAACGATTGGTAAACTACTTACATAATTACAATAATAATTAGTTGAATTGACGAAAACTTAGAAAAAATCGTTAGAAAGCAAGCGTGGCAAAAAAATCTGCTATAGTAAGATCTACGATAAAAAACTGTATTATAAAAATAATACCAAATGAAAAAATTAAAATATTCAATAGCAATTTAATACTTAAGTATAGTTAAATAAAAGTAATATACAATATTATTGCAAATTTAAATTTATACAATCGCGAATATTAATTGAAAATATTATTTGCAAAACTCGTAAAAAGTATGAGAAGTTTAATGATATTAATACAATAAGTTAAAATATTATGATTTAGAAAAAATAATTTTAAAAAGGTTATCAAAAAAAAAAAGATAAAATAGAAAAATGGTTTAGGTTTGTTAAACGACGACATATAATACATAATAAACATATAAGAAATATTTAGTAAATGACAAAAGCTATAACAGAATAGAACGTATTTTTAAATGCTAAAGAACTAAAAGAGAAAAGTTCAACTAACCAGCTGCACTTTAAATGGTAATTAACTAAATCAACAACAACAACAACAACAACAACTACAGTTAATACAACTAAAAAAGGAAAAATCGTTAAATTAAGTCGAAAGTAGTTTTTAAATAAATTGATGAAAATGTTTGCATAATTCTAATAATAAAATGTTATAAATATAATAAAAATATTTCGTTTTTAATTTTTGTTCTACAAAAATTATTTTAGAAATACAAAAAAAATAGCAGCACATTTGGACAAAATCTCTTCCTCTTTCTCAAACTGCATTCTTCAAATCTCCTTTTGCTTTCTACGAATTCCACCCAGCCAAGGTTTTTCAAACATATGTTCTCCTGCATGTTGTGCCCTACTACAAACAAATTAAACATTCGGTTACCAAGCCTTTGGTGACATTTAGTACATAGGAAAAAACGTACACATTACATATCGGAATTATTTCATTTTTAAAGTAGCTGTTATATCCAAAAGAAAGGAAACGAATTTCGCTGAGAAATAAAAATTAATTAATTAATCCAAGTTTAATTAGAAGTGAAATAAAAAAATATGGGTATTATTTTATACCAAAGATAACTGGCTCTGTTTTATAATAATTCTCGGAAACTCGTCAAAAATAAATAGTTCTGGTGTTGAGATGCTTTTATTTTCTCGTAGAAATGTCTTGTCTCGTGTGTTCATTCGTGTAGTGTTTATAGTGTATTCATCAGGGGTTGATTTTAATATTCGATCATGATTTTTTATTTTAACTGCATAATTAAAACTTGTCCTTTTAGGGAGTAATCGTCAATTTAACTTTTGGTTTCGGTTTTGCATTTGAAAATGCAATAATTTTATTTGAACTATTTTAATACGCTAGTAAAAAGTATCTACATATCTATATATTCTTGTGTTTGTATAAATATAACTTTTTAGGCCCTAAATTTAAAACCGAATTTAATCAAGCTAAATGGAATTTTCGTATTTTATTCTAAATTTAAATTTTTTTTAATTTTGTAGTTGATAAACAATAAAACTTTGCTTGAGAAAACTGCTTTCCTCTTCAAATGTATTACATCTTTTTTAGCATCAGGAAATAACGCCCAATTGGATGAAGCAGACCAGCTTTTGAAATCATATAAGTGTTGAATAATATTTGTGTGCATTTTAAATTTTTGTCTGGAAAACCTATTCTCGTTTTAGAGTATGAACCGACCGCTATTTCATAAAAGCGCTTTTTAGGGTGTTACATCCTGTAGCCTATCTTTCGTTAATGTTTAGTTTATTTTTGTCCATTTGAATTAATCGTTGTAGGAATTTTCACTAATGTTGCCTTTGTTGAACTGTCTAGAGATGAACAATATTTTGGCGGTTGCAACAGATCTGTAAATTGTAATAATGCTTCCCGTAATGATCGTGATACTTCTGGAGATGTGGTCGTAGTACAATCAACGAGATAAGGATAAAGACCTATAAGTTGATCCCAAGCTGGCTTATTGACTGAAAAATTAAAACAATGAATGTTTACGACCTTTTATGGTTTCGCAGATCTACCTTTTGAGGGAGGTGCTTTTTTCATTGATACAACTAAAGTCGCTATGGCTTTCAACACAAACGATATTTCCGATAATCGAAATCTGAAAAAGTGATTAATATTACTAAATGTATTTTACGATATTTCTTCAGTGATAATTGCTCTCTCGTTCTCTCCATCTCTCTCTTATACATACACACCCTTTCTCGCTCTCTCTGTACCTTGGTAAAGGACATTTTCCACTTTGCCTTTCGTCGTCGTTGAACCGTTTGAGTACTTCTTGAAAACGATGAAGTAAAGCGGTAACAGCTAAGCGTCCGGCAAAATCTTTACCACCACTGCCAACACCACCACAAATATAACTTCCGCCCCCTCCTCCTCCTGCTGTTAATGTATTTGCATTCGCCGGAAATGTCACACCGCCACCGCTGCTGAAATTATTATTGCTGGAATCGTCGAGTAATGAGAATTGTAGTAAAGTTTCGAAACAAGTTTTCGCAAAAATTTCCCGTAATTTCCAATCAGATTCATAACATATATTCGTATCGGTTGCAGAATGTATGGAACCCTTGTTGAGCAGCACAACAATTTGCATTATAAATTGATGTGGCATTTCATGAGCGAACGGTAAAACTTCATCACGCAGCAGCTCAATTACTTGACAATCGATTGTTTCATCGAGTACAATCTCTTCCAGACCACGATCTTCAACAGTACAAACGCTTTTTTTATTTGAAAAAAAGCCAAACGATATAAAAGATAAATTAATTTTAAGAAAAAAAGAAAAATTCAGGATCTACCTAGTCGGAAACAGGAATTTATCAAAAGTGTCCGCTAGATCGTTCCACATGCCCGTAAAATGATTCGGTTTGGCCCGAGCCACTCTCAAACCCGTATGGAGTATAGTGATTAAACTGGAAATGGCAATTTTCCAAGTGCTTGAAGAAAGGCATTTATATTTCATGGCGAGTGGTTTATGAAGAGCCTGTCGGTTTGGAGGAAGGAATGTTCATTAATGATTTTATATTGTAGTTATTTGGACTAGTGCAAACTTTAATGGTTTCGTGAAGTATTTGTTCCAGAACAACATTTTCATCGGTTGCTGTCTTTTGATATAGTTTCACACACATTGTAATCGATTTCTCTCCGAATGGTATATAATTCATATTAACAACCTCAACTGAAGCATTACTGGCATAATGGTTGGATACTTTTTGATATTTCTGATGGTCTAATACTCCCTGATAAGTTGGCGGAGAGCAAGCGAATCGACTAAAAACTAATAATTGTCGAAAAATTGCTGGAATCATATGACGCAAGTTGGAATCAGTTTTGGTGACTTCCTATGAAGGTATAAATTTAAATAATATTAAGACATTTTTATTGAAAATATATCTAAATTAGAACCTTTTGCAATAATTCCATGCACTCAAGTATAGCGTCATGTAATGGCGTTAGAAGTGAATCTGAAGCAGTGGACATTATGTAAGGAACTGCATCCGTGTGAACCGGTATCGATACTGAATTGGTCAGAACATTGCAGAATTTTTCCAAATATGATGTATTAAACCTAAATTATTTTTTTTAATTTATATTTAATTTTTAATTTTTTTTAAATTTATATTTAATTTTTGTTTTTAGTTTTTTTTTAATTTTATTTTTATTTATTTTTAGTTTTATTCAATTTTGTTTTTTTTAATGAATTTTAAATAATTAAAATTTAGTATTTTCCATTTTTATTTGGTATTATTTTATTTTTTATTTTATTATTAATTAAGAAAATATGAAATATTATTAATTGCGAAAAATGTGATGTAAATAAGAAAAATAAATTCCAGAAAAAAGACCAGAAATCTTACTTATTTTGAATGTGCTGAAATATGGCTGGAAATATTTGTATCAATGCTGTTAAATAAGCTTGACTTGGTATGTAAAATTCCTCTGGAGCCTCAGCGTCTTTATGGGATGCCATTTTCGTACTCTCCATGCCAATGTTTATCCAAATATTCCAAGCAATCTGAAGAAAACAAACATCGTTGTGGATTTAACAAATTTTTAAAAATTTTATATTCGAAAAAATTCATGAAATTATTTTACTCAATAGATTTCTGTAAATTTGGAAATGTAATAACTCAATACCAACCGTCCAAATTTCGTCATCCTTTGCCGCAGCTGAAGAGATTTCGTTCTTTATCGCGTTTATAGACTTTTCCGAATTGTGATACATTATTTCTTGTAACGACTTCAAGGCAGCCAATGATACTTCACCGTTTCTGCTTAACGCTGCATTTTGTATAAATTCTAATATTAACAACCACCCACGTTTAAAATCGCCCAACATTTGTAGCAATTCTCGTTTTGTATTGAAAACCTAAATATATTCTAATTTAAAAAATTCAACCAATATTGCATAACTTCGGATAATTACCCTACAAACACCAGATAACGTTAGTACTTGAGTTTCAGCCCATTGCTTCTGAGCGGTATTACGTGAATGGTGTATAAGGATATTGCCACTGGCATCAACTTTTTCATTACTGGCGGAGCTTGATAGAGCTCGTACATTATCAAGTAATGGAAAAAGAACTTGCCAAACTAAAGCTTGCCAAGTAGGAGGATTTAGTAGACTACCATGAGCGGAAATTGTTGAGAAAAGTGTTTGACCAGCTGATTTTCGTACAGCAGGTCGTAGATCCACACAAAGTCCTCCTAAAAATTAAAATTATTTATATATTATATAATTAAAAATTATATTATATTAATTAAAAATTAATTAATTTATTAATCAAAAGTTATTAAATTAAAATTTAAATCTACTTTATTTAATTAAAACTTTTAATTAAAATTTAAAATTTGTTAAAAATTTCATTAACAAAAATGAATTTGTTGGATTAATTAAAAAGTAGATCTTTTATTACCACGAAATGAGTTATTTCATTAAATAATTTAATTTATTAATTAAATTAATTTAAGATTAATTAAAGATTAATTTATTTAATTAGTTAAACATTTATTCAAACAATTAAAAAATTATCGGATATTTTTTTGGTAAGTATTCGAAATAAATGCAGTAAATTAATAACCTACCTAATTTCGCATATAAACACATCCATAGCTTATCAAATTGTGGCATCTTAACGGTACCAGGGAAATCTGGTAATATGATACTATCATCAACCTCCTGCACCATAAGTTTTTCTTGATTTTGATTAAAGAAATCTGATATATTCCACTGAACGAAAAATGAAACAATCAATCAATTAAAAGAATTTAACTAGTAGATACTTTTTGAAAAAATACCATTAGTCCGATAGCCGTTAGTGAAATATTCAATTCCTGAGTTTGGGAACCAAATTTTGCTGCCGTACGAATACATAACGGTAAACAACTCCATGGCATTACGGTTAGAAAATCCGTAACAACCAATTGTAAACATTGAAAAGCTGTGCGAATTAAAGGTTCTCTAAAAATAAACAAAAACAAAAACAAATTGCTATATTATTTATGCTTCGAATTTGATTGATTCTTCTATGATCTAACCCGTGATGATCATTAACTGCTCCAATTATTTCTATAATGGCAGGCCAACCAAATGACAATATTTCTCCAGCGCCATTTAAAATTTGCAGAACGCAATCCAGTTGGCGTTGACGAACATCAGCGTGCAATACGGATGAAAGTTCCGATAAAGGATTAAGTAGCATTGTCTGTAATACCTTTTTATAAAAAAAGTAATAGAAAGAAATTTGAGATTTTGAATTTTGTTACCAGAATGTCAAAAACCTTGACCATATTCAAAAAAATGTTATTTAAAAAATGTTAATGCTTAAAATGTTAAATTTTATTTCATTAAAATAAAGGGCACGAAATTTCATCGAATTAATAAAACTATCAATTTTATGCGTGTTTTTCCTTCTCACAGTTAAATAAATCTGTCAGGGTAACATTTCTTTCATTTTTTAAAAAGTGTTGTTAATTTAAAACAATATTCACTGAATTTTAATTCGAATTTAAATTACATAATTATACAAAGTTTAATAAAAATAAAAATATTTCTGAAATTTATTATAATAAGCAATCAAATTTCTGAAGATAACCCAATTTTTTGAATGTTTGTAGAGTTTTATTAATTTAATGGCATTTATATTCGATTTTAATAAGAATAAGAAAATTTCTCAAATAAGTTAATGAAAAATCATAAAAATATGTTAAATGTTAAATAAATTGGTAATTAAAATAAGTAAAACCGAGCGGCAAAAAGTTCTGTTCATTTAAAATCATTTATAATTAATTGTAGCTAATAAAAATTCAGAGTGTTATTGCAATCCTAAATAAACAATGCATTTTTAATCTTACCATATTTTCTTTTAAAGGAATACTATGTTTAAATTGCAGAGCTGATTTTACTAAATAGGTAATAGCCTCCACACCCCATTCCCTCATTCGTATGTGACGATGCTGACAGACTTCAAGTAAATGATTTGTCAAAGGTCGCCAAAGTACTTCAATACGTGGCATATTCACTAGACCTGTTTCTAATAATTTGGCCACAGCAAAAAGTGAAGGTTCCTTTAAAACGGATCAACATTACGAACAAATTACCAATTTAATGAAAAAAATTATACACTTACTCTATTTGCATAAGCTAATTCCATTGCTTCGTGAGACAATTTACACAAAGCATCAATTAAATGATGTAAAGCAACATCATCTAGATATTGACTTGATTCAAATAGCTGACTTAACATTTGCGATAATACCGGCAAATCGGCCATAACTGCTGTCTGAATGCCAACGTTTGCTTCAACGGCAGGTTTAGGAAAAACCTTCCAAACAGAAATGTTATCAATTCATAAAAAACAGACAAATGCAAGCATCCCTTCGCCCACCTGTAAACTTCCTCCTGTTGAAGGTTTTAAGCCTAAAATCCAAACTAAATGTTGCAATGTCTGAAGTACTATGTGCCAAGAGGTGCCTAAAATACTGCCATTGCGATGCGCCAGGAACAATATTGCACGCATACATTGTAAATTTTTAGTGGTCAACATGACCGGTGCTTGCATAACGCTATGCGGTAAAGAGGCACTGGGTAAAGGTGTTCCAACAGCGACAATTTGTTGACGAAAATCACCTTCGTTACAAGTACTTAGGAATTGATTCGTTAAATCTTGATTATTGCTTCGAGTCTGGCCTAATTAAAAAAATTAAATAAAATTCAAATTCCTTTTTGAAAATAGTTATGCAATCACATCTCAAATCGGCATCCATATGCGGTGAGCCAGCAAAAATCGACATGGC
This sequence comes from Physocephala rufipes, assembly GCA_963966595.1. NCBI lineage: Eukaryota > Metazoa > Arthropoda > Insecta > Diptera > Conopidae > Physocephala > Physocephala rufipes. The sequence continues at coordinate 24,118,405 of OZ016502.1, forward strand.
ATAGTGTGGTGGAAAGGCAGATCTACATATGGCCATAATAAAAGCATCGCGTGGATGTAACTGGTTTAATATACCACAAAGAGCCGCATAATTTTGCATTGCTTTCAAAATATTTTCCGTAGTTGCTTCATCGATCGCTGCATCAACAAGCGGTACAAAAGCCGAAAGTAAACCAGACCAGCTGGAACTGATTAACTGTAGACATAAAGGTTTATGTTCCTCCTCACTAATTTCGGCCGAGTTGTGCGAAGGATTCTAAACACAAATTTATAAGGAAAGAAGAAAATTATGTGGAAAAACATTCCAAATGAGATCGCCACAAAAAAGTATAAATCAAATAAATTGTGATCTATACAAAAGTTTTTATAAAAGTCTTCAAAGATTGCATAAGATTTTATAAAAGTCAGAGATCTTCACATTATATACTCCAACCATTATATTTTTAAAAGAAAAGAAAATTTTTTTACAAAAATTTCCAGGACAAAATTTGCTTAAAATTATTTAATTAAACGTTAAAGGCTTTTACAAAAAATGTTAATCAATTTTAAAATATCTAACGAACTTTTACTTTTATCTATTTATAAAACTAAATATTTTTAATACTGCCTTCAAGAAGACCTTACCATATCTGGTGTACGTTGAATGACACACCCAACTGAACGAGATATATCCAATAATACTGCATATAAAACAGATATTCCATAACTCTCTGGTATACTGGGTGCTTCCAATTTATCCAGTAACTCCAAACTGAAATTAAAGTAAAAGTTTCTGTAAAATGAAGTTTAAATCACATTCTGATTGATTTTTGAAAGATTATTTGGAATAAGATAATGTTTAATTTATCCTACCACATGAGTGAAAAATATGTTTCCTTTGCATTTAAGAGTGAACTACTATTTAAAAGTCTACGCTGCTCAAAGAATAATTTGGTTTTTATTGTGAGAGCAATTATTGCATCTTCCCCTGCCAAATTCACAGTTGAATCAATCAGTCAATATATATTTTATGAGCTCATACAAAAAGTTCAGAAGGTAAGATAAATGAAAAGAATTTATTAATAGAATAATACCCTTCCGTCAAGGCAATGCGAATCCAGAACTTTTTATGCGAATTGACGCTACGGCCAAGAGAAAGCCAGAATTATATTCTAAACAACCCGATAAATACTCGTAATGGACACAAGTGTGTTTATAAGATAAGAGTATTTATAAGAGAAAAAAAAATTAACACCAAATATTGCATTACACAAAAAATTCAACTATAGTAAACATTGCGGGAGCTACAATACGTCAATTAGTCTCATTGGTATTTGAGCGTGTCTATTTGGAAAAGGACTCTTTGTCTAATATACAAAATCAGCAACAGCCTAAAGTTAAATCCAACCATGAAAGCAATGCTAGCGAATATATAGAAGGAGAACAAGAGAATGAGAACAACTCCAATGAGATGCCACCGTTCGCTTCCGACGCCTTTAAAACTGCGATTATATGTATGATTACGACTCCTATAGTAAATGAACGTAATGTATATAATTCAGGTGATACAGATGATTTATACTTGATAAAAGCATATTATTTTACTATGTATACTTGCTAAACGTATATACTTACTAAACAGCTTTTGATACGCCAGGAGCAAAAGTGGTAACTAACGGTAGATAAACACCTCTAAACATAAATCCACATTGATTAGATGAGACATGCGGTGCAGTTGAATTGTTTTGAGATCCATTATTTTGTTGGCTGCTCAACACTAAATCAAATTGTTTATATATATGAATATATTAGGTCTCTATAGGTAAATATAAAATATTAAGAGTACAAACTTGCTGAACCATTAATCAAGGAATAACGAACATAGGTAGCCAGAGCTGTTATCATGTCTTCAACAATATTCGTGGCATGATTTTTTAGATCATAAGATATACAAAAAAATGCTATAAGATTTGGTTTTGTAACCAACTTATGTATAACTTCCAAAGCGAGAGCACGCTGCCAGTGTGGTTTATCAGGATCAAGAAACTTTATTATTAATGAAAGAAAAATTTCACACTCCGTAACCTAGTGAAAATATGTAAGTGTATATAAAGAAGTATATAGAATATGTGCAACTGTGTCATGAAACATACCAGAATTGTATGGTATTTTTGTATAAGTATTGCAACCAAACGTAACAAACGCATACTAATGGGAAAATGGGGTTTATCCGTTGGTAAGGTTGTAGCGGTACCGTTGGAAGCTGTTGGAATCTGACGATGTTTTACATTGGGTGAAAACAATTTAATGACCAAAGCACAAACGCGTTCTTTTAATAGCAAACGAAAGTCATTATTCTTAAAAAAAGAAAATAATTCAAAAGCATTTAATAAATAAACTAACTGAAATTTCGTGGGCATTTCAATTATTGATTGTTTACCTCATGAAATACTGCACTAAAATTTGTTAAGACAGCCTCTAACAATTCCAGACCAAATGTCCGGGTCATTTCTGTCATGCCAGTTAGCCAGTAGGGCTGATCAGCATTTACCAATTGCACCAAATCCTAAAAACAGTTTCAATAAAATCAATTTAATTAGTTATGAAACTAATGTTAGAATACATTAAAAAATCAGCTTAACATTAATGTACTTGGAATAGAAAGAAGGCGTCGGAAGCGAACGGTGGCATCTCATTGGAGTTGTTCTCATTCTCTTGTTCTCCTTCTATATATTCGCTAGCATTGCTTTCATGGTTGGATTTAACTTTAGGCTGTTGCTGATTTTGTATATTAGACAAAGAGTCCTTTTCCAAATAGACACGCTCAAATACCAATGAGACTAATTGACGTATTGTAGCTCCCGCAGTATTTACTATAGTTGAATTTTTTGTGTAATGCAAACGAAAGCATAAGACTAACGCTTTCGCTAAGGTATCGCCATGAACTACTGTATTCGTAGTAAGAAGTAGCGTAACAGTTTGTAAAACCTTAACTTCTTCAATGTTATGTTCCATAAGCATCCAAAGGGCATCAGTAATATAACGAGCTCCTTTCTGGTCTACCACTTGTTGAGTTATAAGACGCTGCATCATTCCCAAGCAAAACTGTAGAATCAAATTATGGTCTTCTATTAACATGTAATTGTCAATGGATTTAAACGGAATACTTACTTTAATTATTTTACAATCCTTGGTCTCGCATCCTTGTACCAATGGATACAAAATTTGATTGACTGTATAATAAACAGATGACTGCTGGGTGTTTCCAGCTGCGTTTAATTTTGAAATTGCTTCTTCGCAAGCCTGAAAAATTGTAATAAGGATATAATTTCATTTGATTTATGTAACACGCGTGATTCATTATACCGTAAATAAAACTTTACTTCTATAAGCCAAATGTAAGAAAGTGTCTAAAATAAAGTGGAGTCACCTCAACAGAGGCCCATTCCCATTTTTTGTTTAGAGAGAAATATTTTTATGAAATATGTGCAAATGAATATCGTATCTATAAAGGATAGTCATACAGATGTCGTCACCTTTCCCCCTTAATAATAATAAACCAAAGTTTACCTCACGTATTTGTGGATATTTTTTCTTAGTTTCCGCTGAAAGTGTCTTAAAATCTGCTTGCAAGGCATCCACAAATTTACGGACTGATTCATTTCCTCCACCCGGACCGACCGATCTTACGAATGACATTTTTACTTTGGTATGAAATTGTTATTGGTGTTTTTTTAATCTACTTTAGTTCATTTCAAAATTTTTAAATTATTTATCGCAAAATATAAAAAGTTTATTGCAAATATATAAGCAAATTTTTTACCACTTGACAATTTCTTATTAAAAATACAAAAAAACACTTTATGACAGATAACCTGGTGATGTATCAATAAAATTTTCACTTCAAAAAGTTTGAGAAGCAGTATATTTAAAAGCATGAATAGCCCGTCGATTTAAAAACACAGTGACACCCATTCCGATTAAAAACGTTGCGACGTTGACGTAATGCAATTCAACTCGCTGATAGAAATAAATAAAGAGAACATCGATAAATTTTGAAATTCGAATCTCAAAGGTTACTGCGTATATTTTATTTCTAAAGTTCCTTTAAACCCAATATTTTCTTACAGCGTAGTGACACCATGATTGTCCTACACGATTATGTGCTCCTACACTCTTGGTTAATATGGTCTTCCAAGTAAAAATAAATATTTCTAACATGGTTCATAAATCTTCCAAACTATTAAAAAACTTATATTCAGAACATTGGGTTTATGATGCTGAATAAATTCGAAGACAAATTTAGAGATAGTTCGCATCCCATCAAGTTTAGATATGAACATCAATTCAAAACTTTGCGTTCACTAAGCTGAACAAGTCCGGTGACAATTTTATATGTGGTTATATCTAAAAAACCAGAACATCAGGGATAATGAAGCCATTGTTCAATATTAATTAGTAAACTTACCCTGTAATATATTCAGTCATCATTCCTTTGACATGTTCACCAACGGACAATCATAACTCGCATTTAATTTATACTGTGTCTCCGACGTAAATTAACTGCTACACGTCTCATTGGGTGTAAATTTAATGAAGCAGCCTTCATTTAGTTATATTGAAACTCTTCTGACTTTTATTTCATTTCAACTAGGTATTTTTCCATTTTCGCAAGTTCTAAATTCCCGGGGTATGAAATGAAATTTATTAGATTTTTTCTTCTATATTAATATATAATCGCGTTAATGAGTAGACTTTACTGCATGGTTGATAAACAAATAGATTTTATTATGAATATAACTAGTCAAATAATAAATAAGACCAGTAATTAAGCGGGTAATCCACGTTGGAAACATTAAACAAAAATATAATTTAGTATTTTTACGATATGCCTGAATATTGAAATTTTCTCGTAACACGTATGCAAGCCACCCCAATTTTTACTACTGCTATCACTAATTTCACAGATGTCGATTTTTCGCTCTAATCCCTTCTCTGGACTGAATCTTCCTTCAACAGGGATAGTTTTTCAGAAATACCTTTGATTTTCTGTCATGAGATGAAGTATTTGGCGTGAAATATATATATTGTATTTATAAGAAATGCTGTTCAACGTGCAGATAATGTTACACTAATCATTTCAAAAGACAATCGGTGCATATACGAATTTTCGTATATTTTACACAATAAAGAGATAAAGTGATTGTAATGGCGAAAAATTTGGTAAGCTGATGTAGAGGGACCATAGAAAAGCATATATGTATTGGAAATATAAACAGCATTGGAGTTATAAATGTGCTAAGAGTTAGTAACTCAAGGAGATTCTTAATACTGATATTTATTACACCGTCTCAAATCAAACGTAAAATGTTGGAATGCATATTTCTACTCATCAAGGATATAGTTTGTTACACAACTGCATTTAAGAGATATAAGAAGGAAATTATTGGAATTTAAATTTTGAAGAGATATGGAGGGGGGAAAGTATTTGAATTAATTTCAATTGTTCCGTATTTTTTTAATTATTTTTTGACCAGAAAGAAAAGAATCCTTTCCGGTCAACAAACAAATTTTATTGGGACTTCGATTGTAAATTAATATATCGTTATTATTATTGGATGATCTCTAGGTCATCAACCTTTCTGCGTGTGTTTTGGTATTTACTATATATATGTACATATATTTAGGTATATATTTTCGATGTTGATCAAAGTTCTCAGATTAATTTGATATTGATAAACATTTTACAAAGGGAGTTATTTCAATATGTTTTCCCAGTAGCCCCTCTATCTATATGTATTTCTTTCTGGACATTTATTGTCTTATCAATTACCTTGAAGACTTCCTGCATGTTAACCTAATTTAATTACGGTCGTTTTTTTGTATTAACCCAGTTCATCGATTCTAATTCAATTTAGCTTGATGGCCTATACTTTGCCTATCATTATCATAATCATCAATATCACGTAGTTCATTCTTGCTGCGGAAAACGTGAGAAAAGTAATTCACGTTTTCTAAAGACATCACTTTATTTAAAAGTAGCTTTTGGTAAATAGAAAAGTTTAAAAGTGTTGTGTGACATATTGCCCAAGCCAAATTGTTTTTAAATCAAATGATTAAAATGAAATTCTAAAATGCATTAGAATACTAAAGAGCTTCCCTACACATAAGCACGCACACACATAAATACATACGTATATACATATTTACATACATACATGCACACACGTAGCAAACATAGACGCACACTGACCCGCATACATTTTTCTAAAAAACAAATTCGATTTCGAAATAATTTTTCTGTCTTTATTCTCTCTATTTATTAGTGTGGCAATTAAATAAAACAAGGATAGATTTAAACAACAAATAGAAATGTTAGCCTCCTAGTCTAAGTCTAAATCTGAATCGAGCTAAAATAAATATAATACCGCAAAAGACTAAAAATTGGATGCATAAATAACAAGCTTTTCAAGAAACTCCTCTTCAGCTAAACATATAATAACCAAAATCAGAGATATATATTTATATTATAACCAACCAAAATCAGATATATATATTTAGATGCTATCGTAGTACAAAGCATAAACAACTTTACAAAATGTCTCAAGAAACCCATTCGTTTATTCAACAGATTCTATTAAAAAGGGGGAGGGAGATGGAGTTGTTCAGAAACGACTGTTTACTGAAACTTGAAAATAGCATATAAATATTGAAATATTCTATGAAAGGTTTTAGTCATAAAAAGTTTATAAATAGTACTGTACACTAATCGTTTCTTTCTGAACTAAAATTATGAGTGGGAGGCAATTGTCATCTTGTCGGAAATTGTTTTAAATAATATGATTATAAACAAATCATATGATGGTTTTCTTTAGCAAAAAAAAAATTAATATAAAGTCTCCGACTTTTGGTGTGAGGGAATTCGATTTATATCCTGATACTTTTAAGGATTTTTAAGAAAAATTTTTGTTGTAGGATGTGACAATTTTTTTTGTATTGTGTATTAAAAACCTTTATAATTTCAATTTCGCTACGAGGTATACTTATTGTTTTCTCTTTATATTTCCAGATATAATATGCCTCTTAGGAATGTCAATATAATGTCATATAAGTTATTAAGGCTCTATACGGAAAAATGGAAGCAATATCCAAGATTGCCCTGATATTGATTCCACTACTTGTTGTAGAAGGCATTACAAGCATCCACACAGCTGTAATAGCAACAGCAGCAACAACAAGAACACGAACTTTAGAAAATGGAGAGGTGGAAGGATTAGATGAAGCTATCTATAAAAAATCTAAAATAATTGAAGCAAGCGATTTATTTTCGATAAGGAACAATATTTTCAACACTTCAACGGCACCGCTGCCATCACTAACACTAACTCCAATACAATCATCGTTATTATCATCATCACCATCAATACCATTAGAGTCAGTGTCACCCTGTATTTCAACATTCGCTTCTGAAGAGGATGATAAGTTCGCGCATGAAGAAGAAAGTGTCATATCCGTATTAGGCTTTACTATACAACTGCCTTTTAGAATTGGTCTGGGAAAATTGTCGGAAAATGTTTTAGTATATGAACCTCATCAGCATTATCAACCAACAGCGAACAGACAACGCAATAAACTTCTTTGTGAGAATACAAGCCTATCGAATATCAATTCGTTATTGGAATCTGAAGAAAATCCAAACTATGAATATATAATATTTAAGCACTGCTACATCAGTGACGAAACTGATAACGATTATCAGCGTCGATGTTTGGTTTTGCAACAATACGATAACATAAAAAAATTTAGTTGGCTCTATAGTAGAGTGCGAGACTCTGTAATGGAAGAACATTTTGCAAAGTACGTGCAAAACTTTGAACACTTGGAGACATTGGATTTAACGGGTAATGAAATTACTTGCACAGGATGGGTTAAACCTCGAGCTGTGAGAAACCTTCGGATGCTTAAATTAACGGGTAATCGTTTAAACAGTACTGAATGTTCACTGACGGAACTTCGTCATATGAATCATTTGGTTGTACTGAATTTGGATGATAATCGATTGGGACATCTTAATCGTTATATATTGGATCACTTAAGTGAATTAAAAATGTTGAACTTATCGAAAAATCAAATTGTTGATTTGCCACGAAACGTCTTCGATGGAGCACTGAATTTGCAACATTTATTAATTGCCAATAATCGTTTATCAATATTACCCTTTCAATTATTTCAAGGTATGCGTAATCTACGGGTGCTGGACTTATCCGAAAATCATCTGCTTTCATTTCCCGACAATTTTTTCGCCTTAAACAAAGAATTGCTCCAATTGCGGTTGCAACATAATGCTTTGCAGAGTATTAGTAAAGGCGCTTTCTTCAATTTGTGTAAGCTGAAATATCTAGATTTGTCTCAAAATGAGATTGCTACCATTGATCGCAAAGCATTCGATTCTCTTGGTCAGTTGGTCACATTAAATATATCAGAAAATAAGTTAACTGTTCTCTCATCGATACTTTTTCATCCGCTGGAAAGCCTTCAGCATTTGGATTTAAGTGGCAATCAATTTTCACAACTTCCTGGGGGAATTTTTATGCATCAAAGGTCTTTAACTGCCCTGCGTATTGATCGCACGAATTTAGCGAAATTTGGCAATTGGATCTCGCGAAACAATGATGTGTATATTAATTCACAGATATTGCAAAATTTGAATTGGCTTTCTCTGCAAAATAATCCTAATTTAACACGTTTAACAAACACAATCTTTCGGAATGCGCCGAATATACGTGAACTGCTGCTAGCCGGTAATGCATTGCAGGAATTACCTGCTGAAATTGGTAACCTAAAGCATCTGGAATATTTAGATGTAACAAATAATAGCTTGTCCTTTTTACCGGAGAGTCTTAGCGAGTTGCAAAATTTATTTTATTTCAACCTTCTTAATAACGATTACATTTGCGATTGTAAACTTTATTGGCTCGCTGATTGGTTGACAAATTCCAATTCTAGTTTAATCCGACGCCCAGAGAATAATGAGATGAAGAATATTGAAAATTTTTCAAAAGAAACAAAGCTGTACTACATCGAAGATATTATTGAGGAACTGAAATGTCGCCACGGGTATCCCGGTGATATGATTAAAATACTTAAGAAATTGCGTTGCCAGAAGCCCATAATTAAATCACCTAAATCAAAAATGCATCAACTACATTCAACCGCTAAATTGGAATGTTCGTTTTCTGGTAGTCCAGCACCGGATGTCATATGGGTAAATTAAACTAGCTTGAACTGAATGAATGAATTTATTTATAATTAGTTTATAAATCAAATTGATTAATTGGGTGTTTGTTTTGTATTGCTATTAAACAGGTTACTCCTTCCAATAAAATTCTACGACATCACGCTGACCCTGATAAGCATCCAATCATTATAAATCATAATGATAAAGAATTGGGTAAATTCCAGCTAGCCTCTCTTTCCGATGAGTCCAAACTGAATGTTAGTTTTCAACGTCTTGATGCTATTCATCGTATTGCGCTTGTTGAAAATGGTTCCTTGCTTATACATAATATTTCACGTGGTGACAGTGGTTTATATACTTGTTATGCCTATAACGTAATGGGAAATGCATCAGATTTTATCAGGTGTGTATGAGTACTATAAGTTGATGTGAAGTTTTTCTTAATTTCCTCAAAATTTTCCTCATAATGTAGATTCTAATAATTTATTTTATTTTGTAGGCTTTCTATCGATCCCATAGTTTTTTATCGTGTTAAAATTGGAAGTTTATTGGCAGGAGTAGCAGCAGCAACAGCATTTCTTCTAATAACGTTAATAGTACAAGGAATACGATCTATATTCGTAAGGTAAATATTCAAATATTAATCGCAAATCTCTCAACAAGAAAAAATTAATATTTTCATTCAAAGACTTGAATTATATCCTCCATCTGGTCTTACCGGTTGCCTTTCAACTGTTTCATATTGCTATGGATAACAATATGTTGAATATAACTATATCAGACAGTTAAAAGACGACTGGAAAGACGAAACGATGCGAATCTTGGTATAAGCATTGATTCATAGAAGAAGAATATCTCCTTGTCATTTTTGGTTTGTAGACAAACCGGTTTCGGCGATATGCCATCCTCAGTGTCTTTTTCGTTCTCGAAAGAAGAGAACGAAAAAGACACTGAGGATGGCATATCGCCGAAACCGGTTTGTCTACAAACCAAAAATGACAAGGAATGACGGAAATTCGTTCCACAACACAACAATTTCATACCCTGTCGGAAAAATATATCAAAATCAAGAAACTAAGAATATCTCCCTCTCACTTTTTTCCTATCTCCCCCGGATAATAATTTATAATTATCCTTCCAGATTCGGTATATGTGAAAAGTTTAACTGTTGCGGACGTAGTAGAAAATCGCCACGTGCCAAACAAATCTACGCCATGCTGGATAGTATTGAAAATTATAAAAGCCAACAGTTAGAGCGTTTGCGGGAGAATTACGCCCAACAGGTAAAATACGAGAGTAATCTTGAATAATTTAATACCGTTGGATATGAATTTCTGCGAAAATGTATTTAGGTTCATCGTATACGAGAAAATTGTGCTCAACAAGTCGAATGGATACAAAGCAGTTACACGTCACAGGCTAAACATATTAAGGAATTTCGTGATATGGGCTCAAACCACCTGAGTGCATTGAGAGATCAATATTATGATCAGGTTTCTTGTAGCCATTTAATTTATAAACATAATTATGAATGATTTTAAAATATGATATTGGAAATGTTTTATTAGGTGAAGAAGGTGCGTGATTATTCAACGGGGCAATTAAATTGGGTCCGTGAAAATTACGTTTTTCAAAGAAACAAAATTCGTAAATTTAGCGCGCATCAAGTGCTGCGCTTGCGTGAAGGTTATAAGTATCAGCAGCAGACGTTAAATAAAGTCTTGGAGAATCTTCCCAGCTTTTACTTTGAAAATTGCAGGGGCCGCTGTGAAGAGGATATTATTGAAGGCAAGTATAATAGAAGGCCTCAAAAGTATACAATTCATTAATTTTTCCCCTTCACTTATCGAATTACATACAGATATCGATTTTTATTTTAAAACACAAATAGGAGATCACATCATTGCAAAGGATATCAATATACAACGACTGAAATCCAAGCTCTTGTCTCAGAATTCAGCTAGTAAAGCTTCCATCTATTATACACCACCCGAAGATGAACACAGACATTCCGATACAAATTTACAAATTTCACCTATACATATTAATTATATTAATGAAAATATTGATCTGGAGTACCGACAGAAAGAAACATTTATCTTAAATAGCCCAAATTTGAATTCATTCAGCGAACAAACAATGCCCACTGAAGTAACATTAAGTCAATTGAAGATATTTAAGGAGCATGAAATTGGTTCTGGAAATATTGAGGATAACAATTTTTCGGGGGGAAATATTTCACGGAAGCTACAGAAGAAGCATAAATACTTTAACATTGATGTGGGCGGATATAGTGGTGAAAGACTCGAAGATGATCAAAAGGTTAGCATTGAATTGAATGAATTATGCGATTATAAAGATCCGAAGGATATCAGTAGCTCAAAGTCTTGCCCAGCAATTTGTAAAGTTTCGAAGCAGTTGGATGGTTCTACTTTGTACGAGCTAGTTACGGATAAATCTCTATACACAGGCAACTATAGCCGGTATAAAAATATACAACTGAATACACCTAATTCCTCGGACACTGAATTAAAGGCAAACGAAAAATCATCAACAAATGATAGTGAATTATTAGAAGCACCAGTTTGTAGAGAAAGGCTAAATAGTTCAGATGAATGTGGAAAGGCATCCCTCTCCATAAATACAACTGAAAAACATTTAACGGATGCAATATTATCACCGTCAGCTGCCTCCGCCACCGATAATCAAAAAGACACTAATGAAACAAGGTCGACTAAGGCTGTTGTATCAATATCAAATAGCACTAGCTTGCCAGAAATGAAATTCATTGGTCTTCAATTAAGCTGCTCACCATCAACCACATCGACCTGTGACGCTAATAGCTTTTGCGGTGAATGTAGTAACACTGCAGCTGCGACTGCGACTACGCTGTTAACAGAAGTAGTTTAGGAATAGAAAAAGTAGAAAAGGTTTAAATTTTTATTATTTTAGCTACTGAATTTAACATTTTAGCAACTATTATATATGAAAATGCCAGAAAAATATAAATAATTGTGGTATATAAATTATTTTATTTTATGAGTAAATAATTGAAAAAATAGTAATGAAATACATTTTATTTAAAATATCAACGGCTTTTATGAATTACTTGTATTTGTAATGTCTGTAATTTTGTCTTCACATTATTGAGTGACCCGTAGCCATCCAGTGATACAGCGCCATTCAAATTGTTTATATAGGGAAAGTGTTGGAAACAAGGATGTAAATCATGAACGAGTGATTTATGTCGTAAACACATAGAAATTCGATGCGAAGATTCGAACTGAACTGTCAACACGGGATCTCTATGGTCAATGCAACTAAAACAAGACGAGCAATGACACCAACAAAAAAGTAGAACATTTTCTAATTTTTTCATTGTGGTCGACGAACGGCGCTGATATCTTATTTTTTAACGTTCTCAATAATAGCTGCGTTATTTTGACTGTTCGGTCCGAATTTTCGCATTGAATTTCTAAATGTTACAGAATTACTATAAACACAACCTCGCTACAGTTGTCGCGTCAACACATCAAAACTCTGCTGTCACTAAAGTTAGCAGAGAACATGTCTGTAATTTCAACACAATTTTAATTATTGCTAATGTCATTTAAAGTAAACAAACGGAGAAAAGAAGAACAAGCCGAGCGACAACCAAAAAAAGTAGAGAATTTTCTACTACTGTCGTTATCGTACGCGTAAGCAACGCGACAGTTTTTTCTCAATTCCCGTGTAATTTTGACAAATCGCGGCGAGAATATTCAAACTGTCGCGAGGTTATGTTTATAGCATTAAGCTTTCATAACATCAGAAAAAGAAATAGGGCATTTCGCGCTAAAACCAGGGATAATGAAATAGAAAAATCTCCCACAAAATTGTGACAAAAAATGACAAAATGTTACACGACTGAAACACACGTACAGGACTTGTATTTATGCGTGCGTAGTTCAATACAGTTATGGCACGTATGTCATTTCATAAGAATATTATGCATACAATTAATTATGTTGACAATTTTTCATACTAAATCTAGTTCGCGTTTGAGTACTAAAAATGAATTAGTAGTAACCATCGTTATTTCAAGCGATATTAGACCACCAAATTATGTGCCCATGGTACCCATACGCTGGATAGAAGTGCAATACTAACAAATACGTGTTCAGGAGCGCCGTAAAATTGCAAAAGTTGTACCCGAGAGTGCGCTCACAATGAAGAGGCGATTAACAAAATTACAATAGTGTACGAAGTATATGCTTTCCCTAAGAGCATGTTCGAATCAATAATTAGGGATATAGACAACAATGGAGTATAAAAGACCTTATCCATGGTCTTAATTGCACAAAATTACCATTACAATAAATTTTTGTATTGCGTGCTTAAAACGATTCCTAAAACACTACCTGCCGCACAAGCAGCTAAAATTAAAATCTAATCTAATTGCTTTTTCAAAAAATAATTAAGGTATTCCAACGAATACCACAGACACTGAAGATGGCGCATAGCTGAAACCGGTATGTCTCCAAACCAAACTCGAATAGGGATGACGGAAAATCGCTCCAAAACACAGTATTCCAACGAGTTATATGCATTCTCTTTTCTAGGAGATTCTCTTGATGAACTCATCCTCATCGCAGTTATGTTGAAGAAATGAGAATGTCAAATATGGTCTAATATACTCCCTGTAGTATATACTTTCAATGTGAGTGCGTTATATATTGAATAAAAACATTAATTAGAGAAATTAGTTAATTAAAACAATAGTATAAATTGATATTTGAGAAGTGAATATAGAAATCAACAAATATTTGCATTAATGTAGTATATTAGAACATGTGTACTAGAATTTGATTGCTTCAATATGTAATTAATATGAAATTAATTTTGTGATTATTTAATTATGTGTAATTAACAAAGTTTTAAAGCATTTAAGCAAGTGGCTCCCTTTTACAAGCCATTAAAATATTACACGGGATTTAATTTCGCTAATTTTTTTATGCTTATTAGATAGCATTACTTCGTATGTATATTATGGTCACAAAATTAAATGTGCATACAAAGCATGTACTCAGAGTAATGTATAAAAGTGTACATGATGAAGTATTTAATTTTATAAGTCCATAATTAGGTTGAAATATTAAAATGGAGGTGATGGAATGGTAAACGGGAATGTCATTCGGCTCTGGAACTGAAATACAGCCTTATAATGTATCACGATACGAAAACGTAATCTTCGATTTTCTTTTGCTATTTCCCCGCTTTTCTTCGATTTAACGAAGAAATGATGAAGAAGAATGCCAAAATAACGATAACGAAAACGTAACGAAGACGAATCGAAAACTAGATTTTTGTTGTTGTTTTTTACATGCATTCCCGTGTTCGATTGGAAATCACTTCATAATGTATCACGAATACTTCACGAAAGGGTTGTCAAAATTGACGATAACAAAAATGCGATCGTCAAAGCAAAGAAGCATGCTGCTTATGATTGTCTGGTGGGGAGAAGTGGTAGGAGGTAAACAATCGCACATTTTCTGTAGATGCCAACAACAATAAATTGGAAATGAAACGAAGTGAACGAAGAGGTTTCATTATCAGAGCCTTCGTTTTTGTTTCGTGTTCGTCAACGTTTTCGAATCGTGTTCGTATCGTGATACATTATAAGGCTGATAATGTTTGGGTCTATAGCTTGCCATTCCGTGAATTGTTTGGGTCCGTAACTTCGACTTCTAGGAATTTTATGGATTGTTTAGGCAGAGGTAAAGAGATAGGACACTTTCACTAATAAATGCACATTTTTGGCTTACATTCACAAAAAGGTACAAGTTTTTTAGGAAATTGGTACAAGTTTCACCAGAAATTTGTAGGCATGCCAACAGCACTCGCACGTGTGTTTTTGCACTGGTTTCGATTCCAAGGGGGTTGTAGGTGAAAAGCGATTGATAATTTGTCTGGTTCATTGGACATAAAAAGTATTATTTTTTAATTTCTAATCATTTAATAAGTAAAATATTATTATCCACTAAACATAAACCGAAAGTTAATGTAGTTAGCATTTATTTCATTATAGTAAACGAGAAACCGAACTATAAATGACTTCTCCGGTATAAAACGATACACGGGTAATTGTATTTCATTGTAACAAATTTGGTGATGTTTTGATATTAAAAATCAATTATACAGATCTATAGTTTCAGCAAACGCCAACAAAATCGGACGATTTTTCACACATTTTGTCCGTGAATTCAACGGACTATAAAAATGATAATTATAATGAATTTCTGATTTACAGCAACGAGAGTCCTATCTCTTCATCTCTGGTATGGGACTGTGACTCTTTACCACTATTTTATAAAACCAGAACCAGAGTTGCAATTTCAGAAGTTCTCATCTTTATCTCTACTATTGACTGCCAAAAAATTTGTTATCATTTTTTGAATATATTACCCATGCGTAAGAGGGATTACGTGTTTTATTGGCTGCATAATTTAATTAGTTAGACTATAGTAGCAGCAGCTTTGAATTCAATGCCCAGTATTTAGTAAATTGTTATAAAAGGAATACCTTTGATTGATAGAATGAGTGTCACATTATTAGTAAACTTATCAATTTCTGCGATTTCTTATTTGATGACCACCCGAATGATTCCGCGCTTTCGAGATATGTTTATAAAGGCTAATTTATTTGGAATGGATATGTGTAAAAAAGATCGCAAGAAAGTGTAAGCTTAAGCTTTAAACATGATATCTTTATTTGGTTCGATTATGAAATATAAATGTTTATTGCTTTAGGCCCGAATCGTTTGGTGTGCTGATCGGTTGTGTATTTTTAGTAGCAATGTTTCTTTTTATACCCATCCCGGTCTCCTTTGATGGGGCTGCTACCACTGATATTGTTACAGGCGGGAAACCTATAACCTTCCCTCACGAAGAGGTGAGTCAATATTCCTGAATGCGATTCGATACTATCCAACCTGATCCCCATCTATATCATTTCCTAGACTTGTGCATACTACAAGCTTCATTTACAATTGCATTGAACTCTTTTGATTTGTCGGCGTAAACATGATGACCTGCCTCTTTAATTTCTTTAATTTCAACGAACGAATTGCTGCGTTGAGATTTGATTCTTTCACCCAAGTTCGGGTCAATCCATGAACTTTTACCGAAAATAAAAGTAATGGGAAGATCTTCCTTTGCATTGATAATGCGATTAAACATTGGGTTTTTGGCACATCCTAGAAATTCCAACATCGAGTGAAAGGCTGTCTCACCAGATGGATATTGTGCATTGCACTGATGTATGTAAAGCGGGAACAAATCATGATCGCTTTTGTTTTCTGAAATGACCTCAAACTTTTTTACTATATCTCGTCGTACTGTGCGTATCAGCCATTTGCCAAATGGTCCAGCAGCTCTTATGGGGCATAATAAATTAAAAGGTGTTGTAATGTGAGCCAATGTTCGTACCCAACGTGGAAATCGTTTACTCATATTATCTTTTTCCGACATCTCCGGAAATCCCCAGGGATCAGCTAGAATTAAATGCTTTACGTGCTCTGGATAACAAAGTGCATAACTGGATGCTAAAAAACCGCCCATTGAGTGCCCCAAAAGTATCATTTCATTAAAATTCATTTGCGCGCGCCACGCTTCTATAGACCTAACAAATTGGTTCTCGCTTTCAGCGGGATCCGATGAGAACAGTGGTCGTGAACTGCGTCCAAAGCCGAGTATATCCATAGCATAAACTGGTCGCTCTGCCGATAAATCATCTAAATTTAAAATCCATAAGCCAATTCCAGATCCTAAACCGTGCAGCAATACCAGAGGGACTTCTTGACTGTTGGTGTTTAATGAAATTGTCCATATTTGATCTTTTGCACCCACAATTGCTCCAATCTCCACGTAGAAAGTACTATATGGTGTTGTTAAAAATGACAAGATCTTCTCTTCAACTTCACTTAAAATTTTTGTTGAGCTCGAACTCCAATTAACTAATGCTTTCCAATACCAAAATGAATTCGATATTTGTTCTAAAAGCTCAAAGCCAGCTGAAATGGTCGGTAGTGCATCCATATCAATGGCTTAGCAACCAAATGATGAAATATTTTCGTGTTTTCACGATTTTTGCATTTTGATTTTGTTTACTTTTGCAACAGATAATTTTGAAATTTTTTTTGTTTAGTTACAAAGTCTGTCATATATCTCTTTTCGAAATCAAACTCTAAGAAAACAAGTACTGAATAAATAATCGCTATAATATTTTCAATTAATTGTTGCAGTTTGTGGAACTAATTGCTGCATTACTGTCTATATGTTGCATGATATTACTTGGTTTTGCTGATGATGTCCTTGATTTGAGATGGCGTCATAAACTATTGCTACCAACAATTGCCACATTACCTCTATTGATGGTATACTATGTTAACTATAATTCAACAACGGTAATAATGCCAAAATTTGCAAGAGCATTCTTAGGAAATTCACTTAATATTGGTAAGAAATTGAAAAGAAATCTGAAGTTTTTCAATATAATTTTAATATATTTTGTTGGAATTTTTTAAAGGTTTTTTCTATTATATCTTCATGGGAATGTTGGCTGTTTTTTGCACTAATGCTATCAATATACTTGCTGGAATAAATGGTTTAGAAGTTGGGCAATCGTTGGTCATTGCTTGCTCAATTTTAGCATTTAATTGCATCGAATTAATGTTGGGCCATCAAATGCATGCACATAAATTTTCATTATATTTGATGATGCCATTTATTGCAGTTACTCTAGCGCTGTGGAAATATAATAAGTAAGTAAAATATTAACAAAGACTACAATCAAACTTTAATTATCATTTTAAGAAATTTTTATTTTGAAAATCTTTAAAATTATAGGATTACAAATGGTATAATTGCAAATTTTTGACGATATTATCAAAAATATTCATATTATTTGTACGCTTATCAATACGTAGACTTATAAACAGTTATAAACATATCAGTGGTGTATATAGTTTAAGGTGTTTGAGTTTAATTTTTTTTGACAAAAATCAGTAAAAATAGAAGTACATAATATAAATGTTTTAAACGAATCAAGTTTTAAAGGCAAATTTCCTTTACTCCTTTCTATTTAATTGCATATTGAAAATGATAAAGAACAATGGTAACATATTTTGGAACGAACTTCCGTCATCCCTCGTCAAATTTGGTTTGGAGACAAACCGGTTTCGGCGTTGTGCCATCTTCAGTGTCTAGTTACGTTCTAGAACGTAACTAGACACTGAAGATGGCACAACGCCGAAACCGGTTTGTCTCCAAACCAAATTTGACGAGGGATGACGGAAGTTCGTTCCAAAATACGTTAACATCCAACCCTGTCGGAAACTTCAACATATATCAAGAATCAACAATGGTAACACTTCAATTGATTTCTGGTGGAAATCTAAATTAAATATGCAATTAGTTCGACTGGAGACTTTTACCAATTAAAGATTTTAGTTGAGCACCATGTGTGTTTTCTTTTTTATCTCGCATGCTTGGATTTATGGGAAATTGAATTGATAAAAATGAAATATATTAAAATGTTTAGGATTTATTACTTTCATAAAACAAGCGGTATCCATTCCGAAATTTTAAAATCTGACTCGAGAATATCGTTGGAAGTGAGACTACGCAGTATCGTTTGTCTGTTCGAATAAAAAAATTATATGCTTATAGAAGTAAAGAAAGAGTTCTCCGTGTATAAAACAAATAAAGTTAATTATAAATAAACTATTTTATTAAACGGACTAAAAAATATTCTGTATAAAATACATTATTTTTAAAGAAGATCGCGACAAGAACTAATTGAAAATTAAAATTTAAATCAAAAAATTTTTTAAATGTTCTTTTTTAAAATTAATTTGTAATTTAATTGAGAATGAAGGAAAACAGGTTTAAGGGATGCTCTAAAATTCAATTTTTCCGATTCGTATCGGAGAGACAGATAATGTGGATAACGCTATTTATTCTAATTAATATACATAAATTTTGGCTTTATTGGTTTTGGCATACAAGACTTTCTTAAACAATATTTTATAATAGCATTTCTATAAGATGCTACAAGATTTCTGAAGGTTTAACTTCAGCAGATATTCCCTGAGATACGTATTGATAATATTTATATTCCTAATTGAAGAAGAATAAGAAAAAGTGGATGTTTTTCTCAAAAGTGCGCTGCAGATGCATACAAATATTTATGTATGTATCTTACGAAATGAGTTTTATTTCATTTTCCAGTTTTCATATATCACTTCAAAAATTCAACAAAAAATGGAAATACATATTTATAATTTTGTTTCGGGTATTTTATAATTAAGTATGAGGTTGACCAAACCTTACAAAATGTTAAACGACTTTTATAGGGATCATATCGATATATTCGGAGACAAAACTTCTGGTAGAAGATATGCAATATTCACTTGACGTTATATCCCTTTAAATGAACTGGAAAAGTCCCACACTTAAAGTGAAATTTTGGCTGCCTTCCAAAAATAGTTAAACCTGATCAACGTGTTTTCAATTTTGTTTTCAAAAATACAAAAATTTATTATATTGCATTCAGAAAAGTGTCTGAACGAGGGGGAAGGAAATCCAATATAATTTTTTGTCGCGAGCCATTGGTCTCAATGCTAACATTTTATATTATCTTAGGCAATGCAATCTATATGTTTTTTATAAGCCATTGGAATTCGATTATATAATTTTTTTTGACAAACCGAGAAATTTCCATTTTATTTACGATGGTGTCCAGCGATACATTGAGACGATTCTTTTCTAAATTATGTTTTGAAATTTGAAATTAGCTAATAATTATTTTAATACAATTACAATTGTATTTGCCGTTTTTAAAGTCATGAGCCTTTTGCATGCGCTTGTTGAAGCATTATATTGTTATCACAGCAAGTTTTTACTTTTATAATAGTAATAATAATTATAATGTTTAAAACATTTTCAAATGTACAGCTAGCTATGCACATGCATTTATAATATGCGTTAATTTCTCAAATAATTTTGCTATAATTCGTTAATAAGATATATATATATAAAAGCACAATTATTTCTTAATCAGCTATTAATAAATCTCTTTAGGCACAATGATACAAACGAACCCTAACTTAAAGTATCCTTAATATTTTAAATTAATTAGTACAAATGAAAGCATTAGAATATTGTCTGCTTACATCGCTCTCAACTCGATTACTTCCTTTGCAGTTAAATTCGATTGATATCTGGCTTATTATAATCTATAGTTAAGTATTATTTTTTCAAACTTTATTAATATTGAACTATTGGTTAATGATGATTTAATTTACAAATTAAATTAAAAATCGATTTTTTGAATTTAATTTTAAATTAAATTAGTATTACATTTTTTTAATAAACTTAAATTTGCTTTGAGTAAAGCTAGTAATTTGAACTAGTAGTGAAAAACTAAGTGAATAACCTCGTGTTAAAGGCATTAATTAATTATATTCGATAAATTAAAAATAATTAATTTAAAAATTTTTTAAATGAAGAACCCAGAAGAAATAAAGCATTATTCCTCAATTTTAAAATGCAATTAAATTTAACTGAGAGTAAGGAAAGTAGGCCTTATGTTTCATTTTGGGTAAATTGCTCAATGAATGCCGTTTTTTAATTGACTGCTAGTTGTTTTATGTGATTTTTAAAAAACATTTCTCAATCGTGTTTCTTTTAGCTTATATTTGTAAAGTATATACAAATTGTTAGAATATATATATTGCCAAACCTTCCGAGAGTCAAGGGATTTGATAAATAAAGTGTCAGTCGTATACAAAAGCTTAATAATATCCTTCAATACAATAGCTGAATAAGTTTTAGTGACATTTAAATCCCTTCAAAAAGAGTAGGGAAGTAGTCAAAGCTCCGAAACGGAAACAGCCGAAATGACAGAACAATAAGAAAATTTCTAAAATCCCGAAATGTTCAAAATCATGAACTTATTTCTCCGTCTTCTCGAATAAAACAATCAAATCGACGAAAATCGAAATTTGCAATCTCCAAGGAATTTTATAATGGAGAAGTACACTGTAAATAAAAAGACCAAATATTGTGAATTGAGGATCATATTACGTTTATGAGCCTAACATATTAATTTCGCAATTTCGGGATTTTTTTATATCGGCGTTATCAGCTCTTTCGAAAGTAATTTCGACATTAATTTATTCCAACACTCGACAAATTTGTCTCAACATTGTTCTACTCGTCATTATCATCGTTCCCACTTTCAAGAGATTCATAAAAATTTATTAATAAATAATCAAATTGTCCGCTATGTTGCTCAGCATATTCCGGTGCATAATATTTCTCTGAATAACGTCGTAATTTTTTAAGAATCAATTTACTATCATCAATGCATTGACCCTGTGCAATTAATTTTTCTAAATAATTTACATTAATTTCTTTATTTTTAATTGAATTCGGAAACAGTACATGAAGATTTTGATCTTTTGCGAATTGAGCTGCTTGTAATGTATTAATTATCTCATTTGGTTGTTGACAATATTGACAAAACCAACCACCAAACTGATTTAGATCACCAATTACTATTTTAGGGCGTTGTGGAGTTACCTTAATATTATTTATTAATTCCTCGGGATCACCATTGGCACTTGCTGGATTGTCCAGTGTTGCAAAGGAACTTAAAACTCCGCTTATTCGCGTTAATTTTGGATGTTGCCAGTAAAATCCGTACACTATGTATTTCAGACGAAATTGCATGACACTTGGTGCTCTATTGCTAAAAAAATGCGTATTATAATAGTACCGAATAAATTTTAAAGCTTTCCGATTAAGTATCTCATAATCGTGAGTGTAGATAAATATATCCGTTGGTTTTATTTCGCTGATTTGCCTATTTAATAATGTCCATTTAAATGCACCGTACGCTTGTTTTGGACTACATGTAGGAAAAGGTAGGGTACTATTGAGATAGCCATATGGTATTGATTTCCCACAATGATGAATTAAGAATTGATCTGCTCTTAAATTATCTTTTAAACGTTTATAAATGGCTTTTATGTGGTTTTGAGGTATGTTTTCATGTGCTATATTTACAACAAAGTAATCCACACAATTAATTACAGTTTTTATTTGCAATTCAAGAAGATCCAAACTAAAAAAGTATCCGTTCAACATATAGACTAATCGATGTGAATTCTCAATCACTGGCTTCTGCAGCATAAGAGATGCCAAACCCTTTGCACACATTAATGTTCGCCACATTATTTCCGGTTGCCCGCAATCTATTCCGTGCCATTCTGCTAAACACTTGCAAGCCGGTTGAGGCTCATCCTCTTCCTCTTCACTGTTACTTTTTTTGATTTGTGTGTCATTTAAAGTCCCTTCACGAAAACACCATTTTTGTTTCCATTTTGTCGAGTTATTAATTGTGCTATTAATCGTCTCACTCTCATTAATTCCTTTAGATAAAACAAAGTCTTCACTAAAATTTGTTACTTCTCTTTGTTGGCGATTCTTGGTGCTTAGTGTAACTAATGGAACTTTGGTGATAAAACGCACCCGATTCTGTGAGATTCTTTTGTATGAGTCCTTATTTCTGCCTATTTCCTTTATTTTCATTCTGGGAACATCAACTTGGATTAACCAAAAGCAGCTTACAAAAAATAATTGCAATAGCAGGAGTGACCAAATAATGAATCGTCTCTTTGTTCTTCCACAAGTTGTTCCCCACATCCAAAAAGCGACAGCTGATAACGGTGCATTGTCTTGATTCCCCACTGCTGCTATCGGTGTTTTCTTTGAAAGCATTTAACATTCACTAAAAAGATAGTGATCACTCTAAATAAATTTTTTCAACAATTTCAATAGCCTGTCTAGCCGATCACACCCATCAAGTACTATCCATATTCTCTTTGTTTGGGACAACGTCCTTCAAATTTATGTTTTTTGTTGTCTTTTAATAACAGCTGAGAGTGATGCCATATTTAAGAAGATATTTGCAAATCTCAAATTCATTTTCGAAGAGATCATCGGCTGTTGTAGCACGTCGTTGTTATCTAGCCATTAAATTCATCTATTGAACAATTGTTAGCGGTTGGGCAATGTTAAAAATAAGACTAATTGATGAAAATTTTGAATTAACCAATATTAGTGTAGGATAATGTCAAATGTAGACACATTCAGAACTGTCAGAGTGGAGCATTACACCACCGTATGAGGTCAAAACTTGATGAGCATAAACAGCCGCCTAGTAAGGTTGGTGCATTGGCTTTTTAGAGTGGTAGATTACCTTTAGCTCGCCGAGTAAAGTGTCCAAATGCATGAGTACCGACAATGCCCAATAGACTAAGCTCTAGAGGTGATCAAATTGGTTCACGGGAATGATAAACGGAATAGTTTGGGTTCGTTCGTAAATGCATTAATTTTGTGCAGATCTGCGGCAGTACTAAAAGTTTTGCACTGCACCTGCACGACCAGCTGATGCTTTTGTACTGACATTTATTGCGCAAAATTATGCATTATTGATACACATTTGCATTACGGACGGAGTTTTCAAGATGGAGTTTTTAATAAATCATAGCCTGGAAAATAAAAGTGAAAATATATTGTTAAATTATAATAGGAGAAGGCTAAAGCAAGTGAAACGCAGATATTATAGTTTAATACTAAAAATCAAACAAAATAAAATGCGGTTTGTTCCGAAAGTTAATAATTATTTTAAAGTTATAAAGGCGTATCCAGATGATGTGTTCCAAACTCATTTTCGAATGGCACCATCAACTTTCAAGGTACATCTCTTGGTAATTGCATCTGCTTTGTACAAATTTTATTTTATGTATATTTTAGTTATTACTAAATAAGTTACAGCCATTTTGGGTCACTCCTACACGCGGACGTCAGGGACATTCATTAGAAAAGTGCCTCTACCTTACATTGTGGAAGCTCGGAAATAGTAGCGTAACATTCAGAGAGCTAAGCGACCGGTTCAATATTGGAAAAGGAACTGTTCACAAACTATTTTTTAATACAATCCAAGTTATTTGTTCTTTAAAAAATGAAATAGTGTGGCCTTCTCCATTAAAGCAAATAGAAGTTATGCAAAATTTCGAAAGTAGCCGATTTAATCCATTTCCTTACGTTATTGGATGTGTGGACGGAACGCACATCAGCATTCCAAGTCCAAAATCCGATGCTATTAGTTATTATAATCGAAAAGGAGATCATACAATTATTATGCAGGTTTGAAAACAAAATGTTGGCAATGCAGAATTTACATTTTAGGTTTTGAATTCCTTTCAGGCAATATGCGACAGCAAATTTCGGTTTCTTGATGTGTACATTGGTTCACCTGGCAGTTGTCATGACGCCCACATTTGGAAAACCAGCCCAATTTACAACGCTATAATTTCAGGCGAGATACAACTGGCACCAAATGCTGTCCTTCTTGGGGATTCGGCTTATCCTCTATCCAAATTTCTTCTCACACCCTATAGAGATAATGGCCACTTAAGCGCCGCAGAAACAAAGTTTAACTTTGTCCTGAGTTCTACGAGAATTTTTGTAGAGCAGTCATTTGGCATTGTCAAGCAAAAATTTAAAATATTAAATCACATTAATTTCAGGTCGTTAAAACAGATATCAAAAGTTATATATGCTTGTACAGTATTACATAATTTTATTATAAATAGGGGAGAACCTTCCGAATATCTTTCAGATATTCCCACAAATTTTGAATTGTATAGAGAAAATTCAAATCATATTTTAGATTTTCAGCAAGAAAATGACGAAGAAGATGGAATTACGATTAGAAGAAATCTAACGACGTTATTTTGCTCTTAAAAAAATTTTTTTGAAATTCAGTCTATCGTTTAAAATTCGTTTTCCCCATCTAATCCTTTTCAGAAAATTAATATTAGTGGGAGATGTCTAAAATATTCGGAAAGACTTTTCCTATTTATAATAAAATTTTTTAATACTCCACAGTCATCTTATTTCGAAGTTAAAACCTAAAAGAAAAATATTCAAAGAAAAATATTTCATTTATTTCTCAAAAGTTACAACGAAAAAAGGAAAATAAAATTAATATAACAAAACAAGCTAACTTCTTCTTAGTTATTTAAAGAAAATGTGTGTAAAAAACGTAATTCATGGGTAAAAACTCTTTTCCAAAATATCTTTAAGCATGGTCTTCGTCTCTGCTCTTTCTTTTTCAATTTCTAACTTCTGTTGTTCTAAAACTTCTTTAAAGCTCAGCACAGCCTTGATTTTTTCGTTTTCCATTGCGAGCTTTTGCTGTTCCAACTCCAAGAGCTCTTTATGTCTTATTTCCTCCTTTCTGGCCTCTTCTCTTAAAAATTCGAGCGTTTCATCATTTCTGTTTAATTTACGTCTTTTACATGGGCTAAAATCTTCTTCAGCCGTTCCTGATTGATTACTAGAGTTAATTTCATCGTCGGGATTACAAGAATCCGTAGTTAAATGCAGTGAGGAAAACAAGTTTTGAGACGGTGTTCTGATGGAATGTCTTGTGCCGTAGACGTCATCGAAATCCTCATAAAACGGCCATGACGTTGCCTCACGACCGGATAAAGAATTTCTATTCTTTATTCTTTTATAAGTGGTAAAAAGATTTGCAAACTTTCGAGCGATTTGTTCTTTACTCATCCTATTATCTGGCCTTTTTTCTTGTATTATTTGAAGGACTTTGTTCCACAAAAACGATTTTTTTTTCCTTCCTGCTTTAAACTCTTCTTCCAGGTCCAGCCTGGTTCTAATAAGTAGTTTCATAAAATTATCCGAAAGATCAATATTGCTGAAAGAAAAAAGAAATTTTGTAAAAAGTTTTGGCTTAAGTAAAGAATAAAGTCCAAGCCCCGATCTTTTTCAATTTTTTTTTTCTCTAATAGACCCTCTAGGTCTATAACTTCTAAACTAGACGAGTTCGCGCCTATTTTTTTACATGTTTAGGATTAGGGAGAGAGGGTCTATTAGCGAAAAAAATTTGAAAAAGATCGGGGCTTGGACCCTATTCTTTACTTGTTCCCAAATTTTCATTATTAAAAACTAAAATAAGATCTAAAATTAAATAAACAACTTAAGAATGAAGTACTTACTCGTCATCCATTTTCCCTGCGCTTATTGCAGCATCAATTTTACTTCTGCGCTATTTGCCGAAGTTTGCTGCAGTTCTGCCGCACATGTGCATTAAAAAACTTTTGACAGTCAGCAGTGCTGCCAACTCCTGCATAAACGAACGCACTGCTTTCGTCATTTCTGCTGTGCAGTAGAAAGTTTGCATTTACGAACGAACCCTTTGTTTTATGACTCAGAAGGCTTAAAACAAAGATACGTCCATTCGATAATTGAGTCTTAATTTTTTACATTTGTAGATGGTTCGATTTTCATTATTTTCTTCTGCCTTGATATAACTCAAGGAAAATTAGGGATTTGGTAATTAGGTCTGTTGAGATGCTTCATTAATATGCGAAGTTACCGTGGTGGTTTTGTGTGTAGCTATAACCGCCGGTGTATATATTGATATTCATATATACACACAGATGTATATATGAACTTGAATAAGAGTTGTCTAAAACACGACTCAAACAAGATTCTAAAGATTTAAAATAGGCCCGCAATAAGGAGAGCTGCTCAGATGGAGCTGCTAGGACAGGAAATACAGAGGATGGAAATTTTAAAAAATTCGATCGCTTTGCTTTAATTTGTCATAAAATTGATGTAATATTTTCGGTCGAATAAATTCAAAAAAGATTGGTACGAATAAATTCAATTATTAAAATATAAAAAAGAATTTTAATTTTACTTTACAATACACGTATACGTAATAATCAACATTAAATTGTTTTGATGTTTGGATAGGCGAAGATAGGATAGGATAGAAATAGGATAGGGCGCAAGCGAGAGGTGAGCTTACGAAAGTGGCAAATTGGAATAGTCTGTTTATTGGTTAGGATTGTATTAATTCTAAACTTTGCTGTTATAAACGTTTGGCATGGTATGACGGATTAAGAACTCCCTGAGCGCCTGAGCCAGTAGTGTCAGTTATACCAAATACGATTTCATATGGGTATTAATCAAGGGTAATTATTTTTTAAACGTCGACGACGAATGTGCCTTTGTGTAAAAAGTTTTATATATATATATATACTTTATTCATATATTTATGTACGAATGTATATAATGAGCCCTATTCTGGAATTCCTGTCATTCTGTTATAAATTTTGTTATAAATCAGAACAAATCATGGCCGTAGTATATCTGTAGGAATAGTGAATTCCTATAAAGGACAATTATGTGTTATGAAGCTATCGATTCCTGGTCTATAGTGTTCAGCGTAGGTGTTGGGTGTTCAGCAAGGCTTGGAAATTGTTCAAGAAGGCTTTCAGGAAATGTGCTAAGATAATTTCAAATCGGTCAGCCTTTGCTGTTCAAGTATTCAGTGCAACGTTACCCGGTAATGATTTTCAAAAAAAATGAATTTAATATTAGAGACAAGGAGATAAAACACTCTCTACCAAGGATAACGGGATAGAATATTCTACACACACATGCTATTCATTAACACTAGTCTAGTCTGTAACACATGCAAAATCTACTTCAAAGTGGGCGTGGATTACTTACTTTCTCCAGTAAGGTTAATAACTTTCTGTTGTGAAATCAGAATTTTTAATATTGAATCCATAGAAATGAGGCTTAACTAGTAAGAACCCTAATTTCGATATGGCCTGTAATATGAGTTTATGATTTGAAACCAATAATCAGATGATGTGACACGCCTCTTTTAATATTACAATTCCCTTTTCTTAGTCAATTTAGATCTACAGACTCATTTCTAACGCAACTTTTCAAGTTTACACAGAGTATAATATAATCATGGGAGTGACACGCCCAACACTACCATTGGAAATTTCAGCAATTTCAGCTTCAAAATTCCGATAGTCTGGAAAATCAGGTTTGAAAATTTTTATAGAAAAGTAGACGGCGCATTAAGCCGATTTTGCGTTTTTAATTCAAAACAAACTATTATGACAAAGAATATTTGTGCCGTATTTCGTGTCGATCCTCTTTACATTCAACCGTAATCGTGGTTTCCCTAGGCAGACAGGGACGGACGATTATGGCTAAGCGATTCATGACATGATTCTGAGCAACATATTTTTAATATATATATATTTTTATACTTACCGTGCCACCTATAATACGTTACAAACAGAAGCACAAAGTGAATACACTGTACCCGCATCCCTTCGGGCGCGGGGCATAAGAATCGATTCCAATATTTGTACCAAGCATAAATTCATTTATTCGCATAAATATATAAATTCATTTATAAAGTAAGATTCTAATAAAGAAAACAGCAATATAATTGATATTTCCACCTTTCCCTAAATACATCACTGATGGACTGAACCGTTATAAGAAATATTTTCTAATTTTAATTTTAATAATATAGAAATTTTTCCTTCTTACAAATCGACTTATTAAAATAAATTTCTTCCAGATACCCATCGGAGGTTTTCGTGGGCGATACCTTCTGCTACTTTGCTGGGATGTCTTTTGCAGTTGTTGGTATTTTGGGACACTTTAGTAAAACTTTAATACTCTTCTTCATTCCGCAAATTCTAAATTTTCTCTATTCATTACCACAACTATTCCACTTTGTTCCTTGCCCGCGACACCGTTTACCAAAATATGATTCAAAAACAGATCTCTTAAACATTAGCACAACCGAGTTTTATAAAAATGATTTAACAAAAGTAGGAATTATTATGGTAACAATTTTACGATCATTAAAACTCATAACCTGGCACGAGCAAGTGGATGGTAAAGTAACAACAAACAACTTTACCCTAATTAATTTTGTACTAGTTGTATTTGGTCCAGTACACGAAAGAGTGGTGACACAGATGTTAATAATTCTGCAGATCGTGTTCACAATGATCGCATTTATGATACGATATCCGCTTGCATGCTATTTCTACGATACCTAGAATGAAGGAGTTTTATTGTTTAAGAATTGATGTGCTTAGTCTAAAATTCGTATCGTCTCGCCTTTTCTTTTTCTCGGAAAGATGTTACTCATTGTGATACCAAAGAGCTGAGAAGCACCGGAAACATAAAATGAGAGGAGACGGTTTGAACTTTGGAATAAGCGCATTAAAAATGTCTTCATGTAATTTTTAGATAAGTATATGTAAATTATAATATGGAAATAAAGAATTATTTAGAGAACTAAAAATTGTTTTCAAATTATCATTGAAAAAAGGAATTATGTATAAAGGTATAAGGTGATAAAAGGATAAGGGCATGCCTAAAGGTACAAGTAGTGTTGCTAAATTTTTATAATAATTTCGTTATATATTCCAGGCATTATTCTGAGAGCTCAATTAACCGAATGATAACTTCCAGTAATTTTCGATTTGAGACTTTTTAGAAAATTATATTATTTTTAATACCGAGTAATAAAAAATTAATTTAAATTCAGTTCAGCACAGCCTATGACTTCAGTTTTTCTCTATATAATATAATTGAATATTCTAGAAATATCGGCATTTAAAAAAATAATAAATTATATTAAATCCTTTTTGCAATGAGTGTTGTAGTTACGAACATAATACCATCTTCCTCTGAAGAAGAATTGAGTTTACCTGAAGAGGAGGAAGATGAACTGAAGGATACGATTGGTGTAAGAATGTTCTATTTTGAAAATTTCATAATTTAAAAATCGTTTGTGGATATATCAATATTGCAGCTTTATATTGGCCAAAGAAATGCTGTTGGCGAGAGACACGGACGAGGTTGGGCTATTCTACCTAATGGTGATCAATACGATGGTCAATATAGGCAGGGTAAACGCCATGGATTCGGCTTATATGTCTTTAAAGGCGGTGTTCGATACTACGGAAAATATCGTTGTGGTAAATGTGATAGAAAACATAATATAATGCATGCAACATACGGCTACCTCATGCGACTAACCAATTGGAATAAAAACTACTAGACGTTCAGAATTCTTACGAGAATACGGAGTAAAAAATTTCAACACTATACGGGTGGCCTATTACGAGTTAGCTGTAAGATTCTTACCAAAACAGATTGTTACCAAAAAGGTCATCGCACAACTACATAGAAGTTAAACAATGACTTAATTTAGAATATATATAACCGTTTATGCATTGCTGACGGACGTCATGACGAGATTAGTGGAAATAAATACAGCTGTAGTCGAAATGTATATTTCCGTTAAAATCTGAACTTCGAAGTTATTCGTAATTTCTTCCTCTACTCCGTACTGGGAAGCGATATTAATTTTAGACCGCATAAATTTGGCTTGTCTAGTCTGGTTTATTAGATAATTGATACACATTAGATCTTCCGATTTACGCGAAATTTTTATTTCAGGTCATAGATCGGGTAGAGGAATTTTTATATACCCTGATGGTAGTCTGTACGAAGGTAATTGGCGTAAGGGTATGAAGCATGGCAAGGGCCGCTATATCTATTCCAATGGTGATACTTATGCGGGTGATTGGTACAAGGGATTCCGACATGGAGTTGGCATTTATAGTTTCAAAACGGACGGTTTTGGTCAGAGACCGTTACGTTTTAAAGGAACTTGGTATCGCGGTGAACGCGTTGGCCCGTGTGAAGTGTATTTCGGCGGTGACGATAAGGTTACCGTTTTACACGGCAATTGGGATACACAATATCCAATTGGACCGGCTATTTTCAGCTTCAGTGAGAAAAATATGCTTATGGGCTATTTTCAAGGATCATCAAAGAATAAAAGCGATGAACATAAAGCCGAAGAATTTGAAGGCATGAATGAAGATTTGAATGAGGAAAATGATAATGCAATAAGTGGACTCCAGCCGTCAGAGTGGTATGCACAGGATATTTGTTCATACGACTATTCACAATTACCTCAGGAGCCTGTCCCATTGCCTTTATCCGATTCGGATGTTTCGGTTTGTTCTTTATCAACGGCACCAACTGAAGTTGAATTAAAAAAATATCCGTATTTCCCAACGGAGGGTGAAGATGAAGAGGGTGAAATGGAATGTTTACCGGAGGGTGAATGTAGTATGAAAGACGTTGAATCTTCCAGTGAAGCTCCATGCACCCCAACTACTAAGCCATGCGCAATTGAAATAATGGATAATCCCTGTTGATAAAAATGGTATTATATAGCACACACGGATACACATATATGCATATATATATATATATATATATATATATATATATATATATATATATATATATATATATATATATATATATATATATATATATATATATATATATATATATATATATATATATATATATATATATATATATATATATATATATATATATATATATATATATATATATATATATATATATATATATATATATATATATATATATATATATATATATATATATATATATATATATATATATATATATATATATATATATATATATATATATATATATATATATATATATATATATATATATATATATATATATATATATATATATATATATATATATATATATATATATATATATATATATATATATATATATATATATATATATATATATATATATATATATATATATATATATATATATATATATATATATATATATATATATATATATATATATATATATATATATATATATATATATATATATATATATATATATATATATATATATATATATATATATATATATATATATATATATATATATATATATATATATATATATATATATATATATATATATATATATATATATATATATATATATATATATATATATATATATATATATATATATATATATATATATATATATATATATATATATATATATATATATATATATATATATATATATATATATATATATATATATATATATATATATATATATATATATATATATATATATATATATATATATATATATATATATATATATATATATATATATATATATATATATATATATACATTCACGAAGTGAAATTGGCATTTTTATATAATAAAATTTACTTCATATTATCGAAATATTTTCAATGAAGCAATCTATAATGAATGTTTGAATAAAAATTTGCCTGGACGCTTTCCAGACAGATAACATGTTGGATCCTTATCTTCTATGGCAGCAGGAGCTTTCCCTATCGGAGCGATATGTCGTTTGGAACTCAATATATATATATATATATATATATATATATATATATATATATATATATATATATATATATATATATATATATATATATATATATATATATATATATATATATATATATATATATATATATATATATATATATATATATATATATATATATATATATATATATATATATATATATATATATATATATATATATATATATATATATATATATATATATATATATATATATATATATATATATATATATATATATATATATATATATATATATATATATATATATATATATATATATATATATATATATATATATATATATATATATATATATATATATATATATATATATATATATATATATATATATATATATATATATATATATATATATATATATATATATATATATATATATATATATATATATATATATATATATATATATATATATATATATATATATATATATATATATATATATATATATATATATATATATATATATATATATATATATATATATATATATATATATATATATATATATATATATATATATATATATATATATATATATATATATATATATATATATATATATATATATATATATATATATATATATATATATATATATATATATATATATATATATATATATATATATATATATATATATATATATATATATATATATATATATATATATATATATATATATATATATATATATATATATATATATATATATATATATATATATATATATATATATATATATATATATATATATATATATATATATATATATATATATATATATATATATATATATATATATATATATATATATATATATATATATATATATATATATATATATATATATATATATATATATATATATATATATATATATATATATATATATATATATATATATATATATATATATATATATATATATATATATATATATATATATATATATATATATATATATATATATATATATATATATATATATATATATATATATATATATATATATATATATATATATATATATATATATATATATATATATATATATATATATATATATATATATATATATATATATATATATATATATATATATATATATATATATATATATATATATATATATATATATATATATATATATATATATATATATATATATATATATATATATATATATATATATATATATATATATATATATATATATATATATATATATATATATATATATATATATATATATATATATATATATTAAAAAACCAAACATTTATTCTCAGCATTTGCTGATCATGAGTTCGTGATTCGGAAGTCAATGAATGATAATCGATGTGTGAAAGGAATTGGAAATTTTAGAAGTTCATTTTATCACAGTCTATAAAAGTTTCAGTCTGTTGACATCCAACCATGACAAGTGTCCTTTAGGGAAGTTGACTGTGAAATGTTAATTTCAGTAACATGATGTTGATGTTAATAACATTTGTATTTTTATATTTATAAATTAGTTTTGAAAATTGCATAGAAAATACAGACACCTTATGTACATTAGCGTAAGTATGATTTTTATATGTAATTTTTTTTACTCGGCGACATGTAAAGTAATTTGATAAGGAAGCTATGTACAATTTTTAATGCTAGATTTATTTAAGAAATTTGTATTTGCTTCTTAATAAAACTTATTCAAATAAAAATGTTGTATTTCTGACACTTAAATTAAAATCGCTACAGTTACCACTGTCTTCTTTTATATAGAAAATTCTTCAATTTTCATCTTTAAATATATTAAACTAGATATAAATTTATTTGAGGTTTTTATGCTTGTATGAGTGTATGAGCGTGTATATTTTTTAAAAATATTAGATTTTTAACATTGAAAGTTTTCCCTGAAAGAATTTTTAATTTCTTTTATTTTTATGCAATTCTATATATTCAGATACTGTACTATATATTGTAATAAAAGGCTAGTCTTGAAGTAACAATATGTTGCTATGGTTGCTCCTTTGCTTTTCTCTTTCTCAAACGGACGTATGCTTCTTGGATTATTTTTACGAATATAAAATATTAATTTCTAAATTAAAAACAACGTATATGTCTAAAAGAAAACAGGTAATTGCTTCTTAATAGCATATTGTGTTTAAGGTATTAGTTAAAATTAAAATTATGTTTACCTTATTCTTATTAGAATATTGAATTATTAGCAATATTTTGTAAATTAATTAGAAGATAAGATAATTTCTTTTCATCGTAATAATGCAAGAACTATTTTGAAGGTATTGTTAAACTGCTTCAAATGTCGATAAAAATAACATTCCCAAATTAGGACTGACCTCCAGAAAATTCAATTTTTTTGTTTTGCTATTTAAAAAAACATAATATTATTGGTAACTTAACGAAATCCATAGTCTGCTTCCAGCGCGAATGCTGCCTGTTCTTATAAGTTCATCAATACGCTCTTGATATGAACACATGAATCATAATCAACTGGACTCTGATGCTGACTGATACCGTTTGGTATTTTGAAAGGCACTATAAGAATGTTTTATTTGCCTTATGATATCTCGATCTGCTGGGATTGATTTTGCATTTAAGCTGTTGTATCAGATCATATATTTTTAATGCTGGCCCGACTTTCATGCCAAGTAATGTTATAATTTCATCCTTGGAAAGTTGCATTAGGCGTTTGCCATCGACCTTATTGCGATTGAACATATCGCAGTATGCCATACAGTCATTAACACGTAGAAATTGTGATACATCATAAATATTCCATGTGTCCGGAACTAAATCAGGTGTTGGAAGATCATTGTTTCCACCACTGCCGCTACTAGTATTTGAATCGGAAGCATCTGTAAGGCGCGGAATGTATTTGCCACTGCTTACGGTGGAATTCTGCATTAAAGACAATCAAATTATTAATGATTAAATACAAAGAAGCTCATTCAAAAACAAACATAAAAGCATTTTTCATTAATAGCTCGTAAGCTCGCTCGTAAGTACTTATGACCAATAACAGTGCGTGAAAAATAAAACGAAATAAAATTCATGAAAAAATTATGTACATGAAATTTATTATTTAATAAACAATCAGATTATGTACGTGAAAAATAAAAAGTAATGATTATGATGGAGTGAAAAACTTGTCTCTTTATTAGTCCTAAATTATCGGTTTGTTTGGACAGTAATTCGATTTTATTTCAAACAGGGCTATAAATCTTCTGTGAGCTTGATAATGTTCAAAATATGAAATTAGTTGAACATTATTAGCAGCACTCCTTGGGAACTTATTGTTAAATTACTGACAAGAAATTGACTGTTTGAAAAGTTTGTTAGACTTGAAACGATCACGGAGTCCTTAATTGATAAAACGACCGAGTTAATTAAAAATTAACAAAAACAACGCACTATTATCGACATCATCGACTTACCCTTAGATAACTACATTGTCTACGTCCAGCGGTAATTGGTGCTGGTGAAATTATTTTCTTTACCGTTACTGAATTACGCTGTTGTTGCTGCTGTTGTATTTGCTGAGAACTATCAGGGATATGGCTTGTTGTTTTTGGAACTACCGGCAAAGGTGTCGATTGTCCTGAGCGACTTACGCTTTCATCATCGCATTCTTCATCGTCATCCTCGTCGTTATCTTCATAGAAGGCCGCTTTATGATGTTCAGGTTTTAATTCTAATTTAATACTCAGTTTTGGTAGATGAGGTCCAGTTTTTAAAGCGATAGTTCGAGTTTTGTCTAACGGAGGAGAAAAAGAGAATTTGATCATTTTTTTCAATTGAGAAGAAAATTTTAATCAATTTTACTCACTTCCAGAGGCATTTTCATTGGGGCGACTTGATGCAGTCTTTTTCTTTCTTTTCTTTTGTTGTTTAACTTTAGAGGAAACCTTTGGAACGGTTTGAGGTAGCTGTACAGGTGGTCCTTCTAACTTATGATTAACCAGAACGCACCAACCAACTGGATAAAAGTCTGGAGATTCACAATCTAACCACTGATCATATTCATCTGTCCAACCATCGAAATGTATCTTCAGTAGTCGACCGACAACACGACTTATTGTAGCAACACATACTAATCGTGGATCCATCAGGTCAGCACATTCGATACTCATGCCAACCTAGGCAATTATTATACGTTTGTTTAGATTTGATCTATTAGGAAGCTATAGCATATATATTCCAAAATACCTCGAAACCATGATTTGGCACTATTCGATGAAACAAATGTATATCAGCTGCCACACTACCAGTATCCTTCAGATAAGATTCCCAATTAAATGTATTTGTGTCATAACCATTTGGTGGTGTTAGGGCTATATTGTTAGCTGCACAAAAACCAGCAGGAAATATACTGGGTGATTTCTCATGATAACAGAACCTACAAGACGAGTATTTAAATTATTTCAAATATATTTCAAAATAATAAAGAATTAGTAGAATTTAGTGGAATAAATTTCTCACAGAAAAGTAATTTGTAAAGCTCACCAATCTGATCCTGAAGAATCAGGTTGATATGAATCAATTCGTATCATCATGTAGCCAAATTTCAAAACCGCCATGACAGTGGCAACGCAAATAGATGATAAATTTAATGGATCTACTGCTTCAATTTTCATTCCTTCAACGAAATTGTTAGTCTTGCGCTCTAAATAATATTCTTCGAAAGTAAAATTCATTTTAAATAATTCAATAGTTGCATCATCCTCATGTACTTCGATCATTGCTTCACGGCCGGCTAGAAGAAAATTTGTTTTTTTAATCCTGCGCTGCTCTACCTTGTTGTTGTTGTTTCTATTCTTCTTACCTAACATACGTTCCAAATAATCTTGAGGTGCTGCCAAATTATGTCCAACTGTTGTAGCCCAACCAACCGGATGTATTATTGGTGAATCCTCGTGACACCAAAAGCCATCGTCAGAATCAAAATAACGTAAAAATAAGCGTTTGCCAACAATTTTTATAACTGTTGCCAAACGTACTTGTGATATTCGATCCTTATCAACGCATTCCAAATTTAAGCCCAAACGAAAACGTGATTGCATGCTGTCATGAATTTTGTTATAGAAACTAGATGGTAGAGTTCGTGCTCCTGACAAACGCTCTACCAGGAAATCTTTCCAGTCTTTATATTTATTTTCAATTGAGCGAGGAGGTATTAGAGGTTTTCCACGTGCAGCACACCAACCAACTGAATGTACTTCAGCATTACAAAGGTTTACCCAAAAATCATGGGAAGCATCATCGAAACCTAAGAAGAACAACAAATGCATTGAATAAAACACTTGATAATTATTACTTCTTCTTTTTGTAGCATTTTAATATCGATATGAATTCAATCGACTGACCTTCATAACGTATTAAAGCTTTGTATCCACAAATATTTAAAATTGTTGCAACCCAAAAAGAATGCGGAGTCTGTCCGGGCTGTATTACTTCCGTATTATCACAATCTGTATTCTCTACTTCGACCTTCATATCGATGCCGATGCTATCCCATACATCATAGCCAGGAGCATGCGGGAAACAGGTAACTGGTGCTGCATAGAAATTCTCTTCTGACAAACGCGGTGTCCAATCGAATGAATGCGAAGAATCGAGAGCGCGACGGCGAACGCTGAAAATCTTTTCCATCTGTGGACACGGGGCGGGAAGTCGTTCGAATTTGGGTATTTGTGGTAATTCATCCTGAGGCATAACGTCACGATACATTTCAAGGGGTTGTGGCGGGATCGTTGATGATATTACTTTACTGCCATCGGGTAAATCAGTACTACTAGCGGTCATCTCATCATTGCCATTATTGCTTTTGCGATCATCCAAACTTGATTCACCTGCGTAGCCATTGATTTGAGAAATTCTTGATTGATCTGTGATTCGGAAGCGATAATTTGAGTTTTTTATATGTGAAACGCGTAGTGTAAGCTCAATATCATTTTGAGACTGTTGCTCTTGCTGCTGCTGGTCATTATTTGCATTTGAGCTGTTCTCAAGTTGTTGTTGTTTTTCATTACCTGCTTCAGATGATGCGCTTGACACAGCTGTACCGCCGCTAATTGTATCCTGGTGGTGGTGCTGCTGCTGACTGCCACCTGTCATTTTATTATTCGCCACCAAAGCGAAAAGTTCACCACGAGCACACGACATACTGCAAAAACGTCGGGATTTTGTATAAAATGTATGCTTTACTCCAATTGCTCCACAACGTTCACAAACGGCTGTACAATAAAAAAAAGGAGAAAGAAAAATAGGAAAAATTTTATTATGTATGGCATCATTTTCATCGAATTCATTATAAATCGCACTCAATAATTTTAATATTCCATTGTATTAAATTATTCCATAGTTACATGTAAAATCAACTTTAATATGAGCTTAGTTTAAAGAACACAAGTCATGTTTATTTTATCACAAAAAATGTATAAAATAATTGAGGTAAATTCATTTCGTTCTTAATATCTGATGATAATTTTTAATGTAATCAATTATTTAAATTCTACGTAAACATGATATTTATATACGGTTAATTGAATAAGTTCAAATTAATTTAATAAGATTATAAAATAAAATTGAAATAATGTATTAATTTTCTTGCTAAATTTTTACACTAATTTTAGAGAATTTACATTAAGATCGACATAACCATTATAGGATTTGCTTTTCAAAGATAATAAGTCATCGTCTTTATACAAGTCGGACAAGTCATTGGAATAAAACAAGACATAAAGTCTCTTTCAGTTAAAATGCATAATAACGTGTCATCATTATATTTATGGTCTAAAAGGTGGAATCATAGAAAAATCCCGGACGACAACGAAATCCTGAAAGTATGAAATCTCCAACTGATAAAATATCGATAGCTACGGTAACTCTGATTCCTAATTTTTCGATAGTAGTTTTTAATTCTAAAAGGTTCTGAACGAATTTCGCGGGTTATGATTTAACATTACGGCATTTTATTATCACGGAATTATGATAAATGCTCTTCTAAAAAGTAGATGGCAAACAATTTTGCGTATTTTCTGCAGAAGTCTTCAGCATATACAAATATAAAATTATTAAAACGAAAAAATATGAGAGCCTTTCTCTTCTCAGAGAATGTGTTTCTCAATCTTCAACTAAGGATAATGTTTGCAAAACTTTACAAATAAAGTGCAATTCCTACTAAGTGATATAATTTTATTCGGTTTGGAAATTTTTTGCCTGGGTTGTTTGGAAATTTATATGATTTACAATAATTCAAGAAATAGCTAATTCACCTTACAGGACTTCTTTATTCACCACTAGTAGAGAATATAGTTCTGTAGAGCACGCAGTGTAACGAGAATACTTATGACAAGTGTATACAAGGATATATAGTGTTAAACATATGTTATGAATAATTATTAAGAATAATAGATTCTCACGGATCATCAGAAAAAGAGGTAATGAGTTTTGAAAGTCGGCGGACGTCTGTTTTCCCCTTTCCTATCAGTGCAACGATACTTGGGAGAAATGAATTCTTAAATTATTTATGAAGTTTTAATTTTTAGTATATTTTTTAATTTTCAATATATTTCTGTAAATATATTCATGTTAGCTATATTTTCTTAAAGGATATGCTCGCTGAGGCTGCCATATTTTCGCAAAGTTTTGTACAAGTGTTGTTGTATATATTAGAATGGATTATTAACTACAACGTATTTTAACGAAAATGAATTAGGTTGCCTTCTTCATTGCTTTTTGATAATCAATAATTTGTTGAATTAATTCAAAATTATTCTAAATGTATTGCACTCTGTACTATTCTATTCCATATATGGGAATTAATTTTCAATCAGCTTAATAAAATGATTTCTTTAATTATACGGACGATTTTTTATTGGATGCAAAAATTTTACTATTGAAATGATTGAATGATTTCTTTTAACTCGAACAAACTAATAGCACTTCCAACGATATCTAAATTATTTTCCCTAAGAAAACATTTAATTTTATATATGAATTATGCATAATTTCTAGTCTTACGTTTTAAAGTTTTAGAATGTAAGCAGTCTTTTTTATAAAGATATTAAGTTCTATATAATATGAAATTTAATATAAATTGTAAATAAATATAAATTAAAAAAAGAAAGAAATGTAAAAAGTAAATTCAAAACATAACAAATAAACACAAAACATACCCATTCCATCTTTTTGTATTGGAATAACTGATGGATCAATGTTTCCCTTGTAGGCAATTGGTGTTTTTAACACCAATCCTGGTCGACTAACTGGTTCAATCTTTCGAGTTTTTCTCTGACTCCGATTTCCGGTTGACGAAGTTGTTGCCGATATTGATTCTGTTATTCCACTACTCGATAATGCACTTGAAGTGCACAACTTTTGATTATCGCTCGTTATAAATAAAGAATTATCATCAATTCCTTGCTGAGAGACTTGCATCCCAGACGATAAATCACTATCAGTCGGCATCAATTCAGTATCATCATACGAATTACTATCGTTCATCATCACAAAATCATCTATATTAATAATTTCTTGTTTGGTTGTTAGACCGGAAATCCCATCGTCATCATAACAATTACTTCCGGTATCATCGATATTTTCATATACTTGTGAATGTGTTTCAGAAACATATTGTGTACCATCATCATCGATACTCTCTGCTTGCTTGTTAACACCCTCGTCACCGCCACCATTATTGCTTTCAGTAATGATTTCAGAATAGTTTTGAAAAACTGTCCCAGCTGTTGCGGATTGCTGAAGCAATTGTTGATGTAAACCGCTCACTTGTGCCAAACCGTAAATATCATTTGAGTGTGCAGCAATAAGAGTTGTCGGTTGTACTCCTAGAGCGGCTGCCGCCGCTGCGGATGAGGCAACTGCTGCGGCCGCCGCAGCTGCTTGACCACTAAAGTCTCCACCAACGATACTCATCATGGGATTAAAATCCTTTTTGATAAGTTTAAAACGTTGTATGATTTTTCGTTACATAAAAATACCGTTTTTTGTTTTGAGTTGATTGATTGGTTGATGACGGGTTGATTGGTTGGTTAGTTGTTTGATTGTTTTTGGATAGGGCAAAATTATCAACAGACAACAGCAACAAAAACGTGAAAAATGCAAAAGAAAGGAAAAACAATATTAAAAGTAAAAAAAGATATACGCATAAAATAAACTAACTTAATTCGAAGCCTCTTAATATTCGAAGTGATTGAATGCATTAATTAAGGCAATTATGTTCCTTTTGGTTTATAATTGTTTAGTCTTGAAATAGTCATGAAATTAGGAAATAGATGATTTCCAGAAATCTTATAAATATTGGTTGAAAGTATGGTAAATATAAATTGAACTTACCACTGCTGTCTGATGTGACATATCATCCATAACAGACAATCCTACAGAAGAATGACCAAAATATGACGCTGCATCTTCTAAAGTAATTCGTTCTGGATTGTATTGACTCATCCACATCATTCTCAATTCAGAAGGATTCATTATACTGATATTTAATCATTCCTTGTGTTATTTATTCTGAGCCTTTGTTGAATGTATACGTATTTTTTAAACGAACTGATTAATCATTAAAGTGAAATTTTTAAGAGAAAACTAAAAAAGAAATTTGGGAAGTTATTATTATTATTAAATACAAAAAACTTCTGTCGCATTTTACTAAATATATACAAACATATTAATTTGAATTCATTAATCATATACGTGTGTTTAGAAATAATATGTACCTAACATTTTTATTAAATACCACATTTTTTACATTTTTGACAAAAAGGTTTTTGAAAAAATTAGGAAAGTTTTCATAATTGTGTAGAACATGCATTTGAGCTTCCAATTAAGAAATGATGTATTTTTTAATAAAAAGTAATCGTTCATTTAAAAAAATTTCAACAAAACCAACTAAAAAAGTTACGCATCGAAAGGAATGTGGGACAAATGGACTCATCATTCATATCCTGTAAAATATCACTTGTGCCGAAGGAAATATGCAATAAAGGAAGTCAAACGCGGCGACAGCTGCTTTAATTTCTAGCCGTCTTCCTTTCCTTTATAGAAGCGAGTAACTTGGTATTCGAGCGTCGAATTTTATACGAAATGTCATCAATCAAAAGTGGCGGCAGTTTGGTGATATTTACTTATAAATCATTTCAATTTTTACTAATAATCATTTCAAGACCGAGAATATTTTCCCACTATCTGATTACAAAATTTAATGTTTTCCTAAAAAATTTGTTTCACAAGCACTAGAAAAAATTCGAAGCTTCTTCGACCACGGCAATCAACTCAATTTCTCAGAATACCGACCACTACTAGCAAAGTCAACCTGGATTCATTCTTCACTTCTTGCTCACCGTAATTTACTTGATACAGTTTTTAAATCAATTGCTTTGCCATTTTAATTAATTTTCCATAAATTTTAGAGTTTTATAGTCTTTATTTAAATTTTAAACATCTCACTAAAAAGACACAAATTCAGTCGCCAAATATCATCCACCAAACTTAGCACTTGCTGAAAATACATTCTCTCCAGAGCTACCATGTCTCTACATTTTACAATGTGTTTGTCAAGGGTTGCAAATACCTGATATAATCCCGTAAAATGGTGCAAGATAGTTTGCCCACAGTATAACAAGATAGTTTGCCAACAGTATAAACACAAAAATCTTAAATAGAGAACATAATTTTACGACTTGATACATGAATAAATATTTGCCCGTTTGAGAAAGACTGTATTTTAAATGATATATCTATTAATGCACTATTTAATCGCAGCTTTTTCAATATTAACGATTGGCAACCATGGTTCTTTTGTAGTTCGTAAAGTAACAAGAGGACGCGTTCAGAAATAAGAGGCAGGGTTTAATTCTCTTCTATGTGTTTCTATGACCTACAGTAAAAACACAGAAACTCGCCGAAAACAATGGTTGCAACGAATTGTTAGAAAATTGCAGCCTATGAAACAAATAAAGCTGAATGAAAAGCAAATTGAAAATTTGTTATAGTAGTAAGTAATCGCTGCGTTGAGCTTTTATTTTCCCTATTTCCTATTAATCTGTGTAGTTTGGCAATTACTGCTATTGTCATCAACGAATTGTTTTATGTCTATCTATCTTTACGAGGGCACCGGAGTTGCGCGCTTTATTTGGTGCCAGTAAACACCATTCTTAGTTTAATTTTCTATTATGAACTGGTTTATTTTAATTTCTCAGGTTCAATAAATAGTTTATATCTCACACATAGCTCACAAGAGATATTTGGGAGGAATTTCCCTCATTTCTCACCAGTTTTGTCTTGCAGATAATCCGATTTCAGTTTCGGCGATGCGCAATCTTCAGTGCCTTCTTTCGTTCTCATTTTTCGTGCGGAGCAATATTAAAATTTTGGTCTGCTCTTATACTACCTTAAAGCAAATGAAGAGGGAGAGAACTCTCAAAAAGCGGTGTGGCGCCAATCTTTTATGAAGTCTCATGGGCATTATACACGTGATTTACATGTATAT
The DNA here is from genome assembly GCA_963966595.1 of Physocephala rufipes. Lineage (NCBI taxonomy): Eukaryota > Metazoa > Arthropoda > Insecta > Diptera > Conopidae > Physocephala > Physocephala rufipes. The sequence continues at coordinate 24,162,421 of OZ016502.1, forward strand.
GGCTTATAATTAAGTGTTATACTTCATAGAGAATAGGCCTCTAGGATATTTGAACCCTTACTCTTAACCCTTAATGGGGTTGTAAATGTGACGCTTTTAAATACACTCATAATATATTTCATCAAATAAATATTGCAAAATTTAAAGTTATATATTTTTCTTTATTGTAAAAATATTTGCAGAAGATATCCCTCTAATTCTAACTACACATGGCATATGAATACCCAGCGAAGTACGATATTTCTGTATTAGTAATTTGCGCATGGGTGTGCAAAGAGTATAATATACCTTCACCACAGTTATGCTATAAACACAACCTCGTGAAAGTGTAAATATATTCGCCGCAAGGTGTCAAAATTACATAGAGACTTACGGGATTTGAGAAAACATAAACTGTCGCGATGCTTACGCGTACGACATCGACAGTAGTAGAAAATTTTCTACTTTTTGTTGTTGTCTCTCGTCTTGTTCTTCTTTTCTCCGTTTGTTTACTTTAAATGACATTAGCAATTATTAAAATTGTGTTGAAATTACAGACATGTTCTCTGCTAACTTCAGCGACAGCAGAGTTTTGATTTGTCGACGCGACAACTGTCGCGAGGTTGTGTTTATAGAATTATCATTAACAAATACGTTTGTTTTCTGTTTTTTCAGTAATATTTGTTATGACATCTAGTAACTCAGATGTTATGGCAGTCCTCTTTGTTCTCTCGATCTTTTAGTTAAGTCACTCTGTTTGGCCTCTGTCCCTTTTATTCATAAATGTTATTTACGAAGTTACGACCTATGTACTGATTCAAAATAACTGCAATTCAACTTGCTCACAATCAAAAATTGAGATGGAAAAGGGCTCTCTGTCAGGAAGTAGGATACCCAAGTTTAAAACAGAAAAATTTCTTTGATTAGTTGCCAACTCAATTATTTTAACAATCATCTGTTTTCAAATGAAATTATATTGTTTTGGCAACACTGTTTAAATAATTGTAAACAACCTTTAATAAATGGTTGACTTTTGATAAATAAATTATTTTCATAAAAATCGAAATGCCGACTGTAATAGCTTTGGATGTTTCGCTATCTATGCAACGTATTATACCGGGCCGCAGTGAAGATAACGCCTTGACTTATCATCAGTTGGCGGTAAAGGGTATAGCTCAGCTTCTAGAGCATTTGGCTAATAATTTCAAATTGGAATATGTGGCTTTGGTCACATACTCCACAGCTTGCGAAGTAAAAGTAGACTTTACCCGTGATTACGATCAAGTTCGTCAAGCCTGTAAGAAAATTGAGGCGGGAGATAAGCTGTGCTTGGTCAGTATGCTGAAGAGCATTGCTAGCATTTTATCAACAAACTGGGGTACTCAGAATTACTGTCAAGTAATTGCATTCACTGATTGTGGTTTGGGTTTCGGTAGCACCGCGCTTAAGGGTTTCTTAGCCAATTACATGAACAAGGAAGCTGACCCCGAATATGGTTGGATTAAAATTCTTAAACCGTTCAAATTGAATTTTGTTTGCATGGGTGTACACAGTGACGATTACTTCACAAGAGCGCTACAAACATATCAACAGCTTTTGGACTATACCGGTCTTAAGGGTACGAGGAGTCTAATTTCATTATGATCTTTTGAAATTAATTAATATTTATAACTGAAAATATATATTCACAGGACAGCTTTTTGTGCCGAAACCGAAAGAGGCTCCCGAATTACAAGATTCCACTAATGATCATTTAAAAAACCAGATGAACAATACCTCCGGAAATTCCGGTACGAATTTCCAAACGCAAATACATTCCAGTCATAAAAGTGAATTGGGTCGTACGGTAATGTTCGAACTAATTGAACGTGTATGTGAAACGAATTTTAAACCCTATGAGGCCACATTGCGATGTGGTGGATACTTTCGTCTTGAGTGTGCCATCGTTCTTTGGCCACCACCAATGCCTTATCGAAATGAAAGCGACGGTTGTACGCGCAATATTTTACCCAAACTCGAGGTCTGTGGCTATTTAGGTCTTACGGACATAGGTTCACCAGCATCGCTTAGTCGTCATTTAATTATACCAAAAGTGGAACGTGAAAAACCCAGTAGACGTAGTAATTCAGATAAATCTGGAGGAGGGTCAAAATCAAGTGGCTTAGCTAATCCAAATCTGGCGAAGCCGACTCTAGATGTTAATCAACCTAGCTATGAATACGAGAAACTTGAACAAGATATACGCGACTTCTATACAAAGGAATCAAGTACCAAAGATACAGAGGAAAGTGGAGGCGATGAAGTGAACGAGAATTCGAACATTAAATCGAATTCTTTAACAAACTTACCTTTGGAAATGCAAAAGGAGTCAATGTGCGTGCTGCTTCATGGAGCACTGAAGATTGAAAATATGGCAGCGTTGGTGTTGCTCAATGACAATTGGTATGGATTTATCTATTCATACGCCGATAGTAAAAAAAAATCAAATTTAATGCTCAACATTTTGCCACCGGGAAGCAATGTCATACCTTGGCTGGGTGATATCAATATGCTTGGATTCCCGGAAGATCTACTACCAGGTGAAACTTGCAGTTTCCCGGTGAAAGCGGATAAACGCAGCTATTCACAAAATTGCGTAGTCTGGATTAAGAATACCAGTTTGCAATCGGACGTCCAAAAGGTTTTGCGTCACGCCAAGAAAATGCCGGAAAAGACACAACATTTCTACAAAGAGTTGAATCGTATTCGACGAGCTGCTCTTTCAATTGGCTTTGTAGAATTACTCGAAGCTTTAGCGAAATTATTTGAGAAGGAAATAGTACATTTATCGGTGCATGTAAATCCTGAATGTGCTCTACAGTTACAGCATGCTGCGATTGAACTTCGCAAGCCAGCCAATCGTGATCTTAAAGTATCAATATTGCCCATACAAAAATTTAATAACGGCAAACTTAGCGGTGTCGAGGGTACGAGTAGCCCAGCATCAGGTTTTATTTATTAGTAGATACAAAATAATTATTAAGAAATAAACATTAAAAAAAGAACTCATGGCTTTTAAAAGGAATACCAAAAATTTACATATCAATCAATAGGAAGCGAAGAGCCGCTAATCGGCCATCGGTTTGTCCACATACAAGTTGACAGTGCTATAATCGATTTTATCCAGTTCATCCAAAATCGTTTGTGAAATTACACTTTCCGGATGCTGGCGATTTAAGAATGAGAAAGTTAAACGAATTGCTTAATAATTTATACGCTGCATTTTCTCACCCACCAGTAAATACACAAAATGTTTTGGAAAATCGCGCAAATAAAAGGATCTCGATTAATAAAATCGAAAAGGTTGATTTAAAGAGAGATAACGATTTTTACTGTTGGGAGTTATCTAAGAAACTAAACTAATGTGCTTATTCGTAGGTACGCATCGCCTAGTCTTGTATCGTTTTTCACGTAAGTTTGCTTACGTTTCAAATGTTTGATATAATTCTACTTAACAAGACGTCAACCATGGTAGCACCAGGGGGTTGAAAATACCTTAGAATAAGCAAACTATTTTATTTACATACAATTTTGGCGTATTTCCAAGATTCCAGAGCATTATAATTTTTCCCCAATTTTATATTAATTAAAGCTAAATAGGCCCAAATATCTGGTATATGAATACGATATTTCGTACTCTCTGCAAAATAATGTTCCGCCTTCTCCAAATGACCCAACTGGATTTTTTTCAAAATGAAGACAAAATTTGTTTTGTATCGTTTAAATGATAAGAAATAATTTTGGATTTTTGGAAGCTCTCATTTGAGCTCCAAATGTAACTCACCCTGTACATTGCCTTGCCGATACCAATATTTGCTATCAGGCCATTATCGCCTTCGGTGGTGCATTTACTGAAAGCTGCTATAGCATTTTCATAATTTCGTTCTTCCAACATGCAGTAGGCGTAACGTAAAAGTCCCAATTGAAAACTGTCAAAATCTTCCAATTCTGAATTGTGCAATATTTCGGAGTAATGAATCATTGCATCAGTTTTATTTTCACGAAGGTACTCTAAATTACCGTTTATTAACATTTGAAATGCATGCTGAAAAAAATTGTGCAATATATTGTAGAAATACCATAGAAGCACAGCCTGAAGGTAAGTCTTATTCCAAAAATTATATAGATAAGAAGTATTTTTTGAACACTATATTTTTTATGAGAAATATGGGTTATAAAATCGTAGTTATTTTTAAAAATCATCGATAAGAGTTACTATGTGATTCTTATTATAAAAGTATTAAAGATTTTTATTTTTCGTAAAATTTTTTCTTAATTTTGGAAATAAGTCTGTTTGTTGATGAAGTGCTAAGGTGCTGAAGACCGTCAGCTTATGAAAAATTTAATGGCTTCTGAGCCTTATGTGGAAAAATTGCCACCAAAAAAATTGTATTAAACCAATCGGTAGCAATTGTTCCGAATGGATTTTGGTCCGAGGGGTATCCCCCTTAAAAATGTGAAAAGGGTGTTCACAAGAAAAAATATCGAGATATTTAAATAAGTGATATTTTGGAGGGGTAGGTTGAGTCGGTGGTCTTTACGAGCCGTATTCAAAATTCGTTTTAAGAAATTTCATATTGATTGGTGAAAAAAAATTGCCATCTCCCTTTCGGTTTTTTTTGGGGAATTCACCATTGGTTGATCCCATCGGACAATGCCCATAACCCACTATGGCACATTTGTTATCACGGGATAACCCTTATCGATGACCATCTTACTAAAAACAGAAGTTATTTCAAGCTTTGCTTAGAAATCATATAAAAAATTATTTGTTATTTTATTTAGATGGATACAAACCGTTATTGGTCCCTTTGGTGGTTTTCCTAAAGGGAACTGCTTTAACGCATATTTGGATTCAACATTTTTCTGTAGAATTTTTAATGTCGTCGCAATAAAATATTTTTCAGGTGGCGTAAGTTCAGAAGCTATTTCAGAGAAAATAACCTCAGCAAAATTATAAAGTCCTAGGCGGGCAAATAATTCGAATGAGCAATAAAATTGCGAAGATCGATTTGATGACGCAGCAGGAAGATTAGCATTATACATTTCCCAAAGACTTTTCGGCAATGACGGCAAAAGTCTACGTGGTTTACTCTCTAAATTTTCATATTTCCATCTGGTGAAATTCATACCAGGTAAATAACCGCTATTTCTATACAAGCAATGTAAAAGTATCCAACAATCTATATCCAATGGATTCGCATTTAAGAATAAATATAATTGATGAAGTAGATTTTCGTACGCATCGTTTACAGTCTTTTCATTTTCCAACATCTTCATATAGTCGAGATATATTTGAATAATTTTGCTGCAATAGAAAATGCGAAAAACAGATTTCAAATGCGTTCAGATCGGTTAAGATTATATCGTTAATTAATTTACATACGTAAAATATTCTCCTTCTAATAATTTCTCATTAATTCGTCGCTCCGGATAGGTCTCGGCCAATTTGTAACGTCTTTTTTCGATATCATAAATAAATGTATAGAAATTCAATCCGATATTATCTTGATACTCGTTTCTAATCTGCAATTATTAAAATAATTATGGATTTAACATATTTCATAATTCCATAATTCGTACACTGTCAAAAATGAACAAAGAAATGTAATAAACTAAATTGCAACAAAAACTAATTTGTGAACAAGAAAAGCAAATTATGAGCAAATATTTAAATTTAAGTTATAACAAATTTCAATATTACTTTTATTTGCTTGGTTTTACGAGGAAATGAATTAAAAGCAAGGCTTAGACAAAACGATTGAAATTAACCTTTTTTAGTATGTTAGAGAAGACTAATGCCTATTAAAATATTTTGCTGGTTTTAAAATAATTTTGTTCAGCAAGGCTTGGTTCGAATTTCATCTAAAATATTAGGATTGGGGGCGAAGGGTTATTAAGTAAATTTTTAAGTAAATTTAAAGAAAGACACGTAATTATTAAGTAAATTTAAAGAAGACACGTAATAATTAATTAATTAACAACTGCTTACTTCAGACGCTTTTACTATTCATTTTGGCAGTATCGAGATAGGGGAGTAGTTCTAGAAGCAATCGGTCTGATACGCATATATAGAGGTAGATTTTAAAATGTGACCATGGTAGTTACTACTATTGTAGTACCACTATTACTAGTACTATTATTGTAGTAGTAGAAAACGGTTCGTTAATTATTGTTTGACAATTGTCCGATTAAACGTAACGAACAATTGCTTCGATTGTTACCTCGTCTCAGGTGTGGAATGTTGCTGCGCTGATGAAACCTACCTTAGTCACGGTTATGAATCGACGCAAAAACTTGACGTTATTCCTCTAAACCATTGTACTTTTCGAAACATTTCAAGCATGATAATGAATTCTTGTTAGGTGAAGACTACTATTTCTTGGACTACTTTACTTTTACCTTACTATTACTTTATGGACTATCCTTATAAATATATTCAAATGCGTGAATCGTTTCTGGACTACCGGCATAGGATGTATTGCATAACACTTCTCGGATGAAGTAATAATCCAACAATTTCAAATGGGATCGTTAAGATACAGTTATTTTCAAAAATGATCACAGCCTACACAAATATTTCAAACCACAAAATTTGTATGTAATATCGTTATTGTTTAGGGTGTTGCCATTTTGAAATTTGTATGTCATTAATACTTTCAAATCGAATTAAAATTGGAATTAGTGCTAGTATTCAGAACATTTTTCGTTTTGGCTTTCAGTCATTCATAGGACACTTAGGCCTATCACCTAATACCACATATATATGGTTAATTCTTCGAAAAACAACTACCTTTTCCACAACAAGATTGGCCAATGTTTCGTCTCCACTTTCGTAAGCATATTTGGAAATATTAAATAACTTGATGACTCTTGTCTCTGGATCGATAGCATTGGTTTTAAAATTGCTAACTTTTTCGTACTTCTTTAAAATATTATAATGCCTTTGTGCCAATTCTGCATAAACCGTAGTTAATAAATTCTGAAAGAAAATTTTATTCACATTTAGAAATTTTATCCTTTCATTCCTAAATTAGATATTCTTTTAATTTTGCTAATTGAATGATCGAGACCAGAAAACTCACGGTGAACTCAATATTGTTGGCTGTTGGAGTCCTTTTATTGAAATCATATGCGATTATCTTAATCATTTTATTAATCATATTGACTTCCTGGCAACAGAAATAGTTACGAAATTCTTGTAAATTCTTAACTTCGTTTCGTACTATATAATCGACTATTGAATAAATGATTTCGTCATAACGTAAATAACATTCATCATGAATTAATTCATGCTTTTTTTCGATGGTTTTAATCTCGTAAGCTTTGCATCTGCTTAACTGATTCTTTCTCATACGATTGCCGGAGTTGTTGGCAATGCTTTCTTGCACTTTGGTCAGTGGCGTAAGCAAACAAATGCTAACTATAGCAAACATTGGATCACCTCCCACATCGGAAGCCGTCATATTTTTTCGATTAGACTTGGCGGCAGATGATGTCATCGAACCGATTCTTTTTCCTCCTCCTGCTCCTCCGCTTCCTTTTCCTTTAGCTGATAAATTGTGATCATCAGGTACGCGCAGTTCAACCGCAAATCGTATTGAGTTTACTGCGAGATAATTTATAATTTTTTATTCAAAATATTTTATAAGAATTTTAGTTCATAAAAATAAATGTAAATTAGTTATAATTGTTATTGTTATTATTATTATTGTTTTTATAAAATATAATATAAATTTCATATTTCATATAAAGTTTTAAGGGATTTATATATGTCTATAATTTTTTTATAAATTAATTTTTTTATAAATTATGAATTTATAGAAAATCTTTTTATTCTTTTTATAATTTTTTAAATTTTTTATAATTTTTAAAATTTAGTTTTAATTTTATTAAAAATTAGTTTTAGTTTTCTATTTAAATGTTCATTTTATTTGTATGTTATATAATTTGATTTTGTCTTATTTTGTATCAATTAATTTTAATTTTGTTATCTAAATTTTCATTTTATTTAAATTCTATATAATTTAATTGTATTTTATTATCTACAAATTACTCTTGATTTTTTAAATCTCTGTTTATTTTTATATAATTTTATTTCATTTCTTTTATTTATTTTTTATTTTATTTTATTTTGTAATTTTTTAATCAAGTAGAAATACTCATTGTTTAATTTTGAATTTAATTATTAAATTTTTTACATATTTTTTTGTTATTTTATTTAATATTTATTTAATTTTATTGTTTTATAAACTTCAAATCTCGTTTTTATTAAATCTATTTAATTATTTTTAAATAAATAAGTTTTTATTTTTTAAATTATTTTTGGAAATTCAATTATTAATTTGTTTTATTTTAATTGATAATTACATCTTTTATATTTTTGTGAATTTTTTGTCTATATTTGTTTTTTTTGTAATTTAATTGATTTAATTTTTTATTTATTTAATTCAATTTTTTATGAAATATTAAATTTAATTAAAATTTTTTTTTGGTTTTTGTCAGGCAACGATGCATATACGTGCGTGTGTAGCAGTGTGAGTGATCTTCAGGTTAGAATTATTCATAATGCTATGAATAGTTATTTACCTCTAGGATATAAGAATATTGATAGATCTAGAACGCCTTGCAAAAACACCTCGTCTGGGTTTTTGTTACGATATAACTCTAATAAAATACATTGTTCCCCAAAGGCAATTGCCTCTTGCAAAATATTGCAGAGTTCTTTATCTAAAGCAAAACGATGACTGGAATTGCACGTTAATGCCATGTCGTTTCCAATATCAATTTTCTCATATTTGAAATCAACACCTTCGGTACCCAAGAGATTTTGAAAAAGTTTAGACGTGTCAATTTGGCAACCGGTTTGAATAGCCAAACAATTAAAATTGTTTATATCTGATCGTTTCAATGTTTCCCATTTCATATTAATATCCTGGGAAGCAATGCGTTCCTTGATGAAGCCCTTGAAGGTGCAAATTTTGATTTTATCAAAGGCGTTTTGAGGGTTGGGTATACGTGATTGAAAGGATAAATCTAGAAAGTAACCTTCATTCTCATCGGCCACGATTTCAGGTTTTAATCGATAGATGGATTCCAATGAGATGAACGCTAAATTAGTATAATCGGTGTCCTTTAGCAAGGGGAAGAGCGAGTAAATTTGCCAAGTTGTTTTACAGGTTGTCATACGTATTGAAGTTAATGTATTTTCTTCAATTAATGGATATATTAATACATTCCTCTCTTGAATATTGCGACTCGTACTAAAGAATTTCAACATATCTACGTGCCCTTGACCAAGTGCTTTCCATTCTTCGTCCACATCTTCGTACACGATTTCGACTTCCTCCTCCTCTTCTTCTGCTGCTACAACTCCAGCAGTGTCTATTTGCTTTACGATTTTACTCACAGCCCTATTGCCAATACCATGACTACCACCATCGCCACCACCACCACCAACAACGTCGCCATCATTACCAGCATCACTACCGTCTTGTATTATTATGGGTCGTTTATGCGCTGGCTTGTATTTGTAGAGAGTAATCGTCAGTGGATTATCGCTAAAAATATTCATATCTTCAATACTATCCTGATCGATAGTAATGCTGAAGGTCGGCACAGCGACTCCTCTATTATATGTTTTCGTTATATTTATATCGGTATTACGGGTATATTTATCAACTAATTGATTGATTGTGTTTTTCGATTGTTCAAGACGCATCACTAGTTCATAATCATCACCTATATCGGGCATATCCCAAATACGGTCCAAATGCAAGTAAAGAAAAATGCGCTTAAAATGCTCGTCGGGTATGGGCTTGTCACCGGTATCGGTTTCTGTGGGAGGTGGTTCCTTGGCCAATTGTGATATCTGCACATAATTATTATTCGAAACATTTTTCATTAGAATTCTTTAGTACTCCAAGGAACAAATATTTTAAAATTATGTCGAATGGGAAATACCTTTGGCACTCTATCACTCTTGCTATCCTTTTGATCGGCAACATTACTAAGTATGTGAGCTTTGCTCGAGGCAGCCCGTTCAGTCATGGCGGTTTTATAATGATTTTTATAAGAATGCACTTACTCTTGTTTTAACGCGTTCATTATTTATTAAATTGAAGTTCGTAAAATATTTAAAAAAAGCGTAAGAAATTTATTGTCACTAGCTTTTTTTCTTGATATAAAATCCTATGAAAACAAAATATTGAAAAAAAGGTTTATCTTAGGATTGATTGTAATGAAAATTCGCTTTTTTTAATTAGATTTCTTTTAAATGTTTAATATTGCTTTTCGCAATTACGCATGCAGTCTCTACCTTCAATATAATTCCTTAAGCACTAGATGACATTACTTTTATATATTTGAATATAACAGCAGAATAGTTAGCAGCAGCAAATGTTTGACGTAATTTTATTTGACAAGACATCACCCATAGTTTCAACCCATAGTTCAAACAGTTCAAATCAAACTGGAAAAGGCTAGATGAGATAAGAGTGTACTAGATAGGAAGGTGTACAAAAATAGAATCACATCAATTACTCACTAAGAATCAACACAATTCAAAAGAAAGTAAACGTTTTTTATTTCATTCGTTTTAAGCAAGCAATCACGCAAACAAATAAACAAGCAAACAGGCAAACAAGCAAATAGACAAACAGAAAAACAAGCAATCACACAAACTCGTGATCACACGTAAGTTTGTTTTTGCTTAGCGACTTTTCTTTGTTCGTACTACTCTAATTATTTTTCGTGACCTCACCTTACATTTTCTTACCTTTTCAATTAAATATTCCGAAAGATCAATGTCACCAATCTCGCGCAAATATTTGGCAACACTGAATAATTTAATTATTTTTAATTGCACTTTAGGATGTTTTATGAAACAATCTTCGGGATTACTGGGGCATCTTTGCAAAATATAATAATGTTTCTGTTCCAATTCTGCATAAACGGTGGTCATAAGATTCTATAAAATTTAAATGAATATAATAAAATTTAATATTCATAATTATTAATTACTTATTTTGACTAAAAGAATAAAAACTAAAAAATAGGTACAAGCTTTTGATTAAGCAGATATAAATCCGAGGTTAAGACAATTTTTAACTCGATTTAAAAAATAAAAGAAGTTCCATGATTTTGAAAATATTGCGACTATTTTGAATACTTACCGTAAAATCAATATTATTATCCGTTGGTGTTTTTCTATTGAAATCGTATGCAATAAGTTTAACGATTGGGTTCATTAAATTATTCACGTGACAGCATAAAGAATTTTTAGCATCACTTATATTTTTGATCTGCTTTTCAATTATGAATCCAATCAGATCGGCAATATAATTATCATATTCATTATAGGCTTCCAATGAAATTTGTTCATATGATTTTTCCATATGTTTCGAAGCGATCATTGCACAATAACTTAATTGGTCTCGTCGCAAACATTTGTTATTTTCGTCAACATTGACGATACGTATAGAGGCTTCAGTGAGTGGTGTAACGAGACAAATACTGACTATTGCAAAAGTAACCGTCGATTGATTTGGCCTCGCTGGTTTTAAAATTGAATGATGTTCTGAAGTTATCGATTTTTCCGATGATTTTCGTAAACGTATCTCTACGTTTTTTGATCCAGGATGTTGTAACGCAACAGCAAAACGCATAGCATTTACTTCATAGAAATAGTAATGAAAGTAAATTATCAATAAGAATTATTTGAAGAAATTTTGAACATATTCTTACCACGAGGATATAAAAACACCGATATATCGAGGATGCCTTGCAATAGAATTTTCTGTGGTTCATTACGTTTGTAAAGTTCCAATAAAATTTGTTGTTCACTAAAGGTCAAAACATTCTCAAGAATTGCGCACGATTCGTCATTCAGAACGAAACGATGGCTTGAATTACAAACTAAAGCTTCATCTTGGTTTGTATTGATACTCTCAAATTGAAAATCGACACCTTCCGTACCGAGTAAATTTCGAAATAATCGAAAAGTATCAATAGAGCATCCCGATTGTATTCCTAAACGCTCCGTGTATGGAAGATCTCGTTTTAATGTTTCCCACTTAATATTTGTATCTTGCTGTTCGATAATTTCTTTCGTAAATCCAGCGAAGGTACAAATTTTAATTTTTTCCAATCGTTTGTTGTTGTTGGGAATTCTTGATTGAAATGAGAAATCAACTTGAAGATCCTCGAATGATGTCAAATCACGGAAATCCTGTTTCGGATTGTAAATCGATTCAAGCGAGAAGAAAACTAAATTATTATAAACTATGTCTTTGATCAAAGGAAAAAGCGAGTAGAGTTGCCAGGTCGATTGGCAGGTCGGAGTGAATATTTTAGTTTGAACGTTTTTAATTGGATAAAGAAAAACTTGCTCTTCTTTGACGCTGCGACGAGTATTGAAATATGGCAGTAAATCGATATGACCTTGTCCCAGTGTTACCCATTGCTCCGGTATCCATTCAAAGTGTTTTGGTTGCTCTCCTTTGTGCTTACCTTCTTGCCCTTTGAAAACGTTCTCCTCATCGTACGCTCTTTTATAGCCAGGAATATATTCAAGGAGTGTAATCTGTAAAGGATTATCACTGAAAATATTCAGATCTTCAATGCTATCCTGATCGATCATGATACTGTAAGATGGTATAGGCTTCCCTTTCAGATAGGTATTCGTTAGGTTGACATCCGTGCTTTTTGTATAATGATCAACCAACAGCGTGACAGTATTTTTCGATTGTTCGAGTCGCAAAATGACGTCGTTTTTTACTTTTGGAATATTCATTAGGTTTTTTAATTTGACATAAAGATATACACGTTGAAAGCGTTGTTTAGATAGCGTTGCTTGTTCTTCTCCCGATGTGGCTTTGGCATGCGAATCGATATTCTATAGCATATAATTTTGAAAAAGGGCTGTGCGTGTATATAATATATAATCGCATACCTCGGTTTTGGATTTTCTCGCTTTGAGATGTTTCTGCGCCAAAGATTCGGAGCTTATCTTGTTTCTTGATTTTCTTGATTCGAGATTTTTTCCCATTGGCGAGGCCAGAGGCGTTTCTTTTGCTCCTTTTGTGTTGGCCTTATTGGCATTAGCCATTATTATTGCTTCAGTTAATATAAACTAATTTAGACTTTGTTCACAAGTTTTTTTTTCAAAAAGAGTTGTTGGTGCTCGCAGGAAAAAAATAAATAAAACCGTTATAAAATGCAATAATAATTGAAAAAAAAATTAAACTATTTAACGACAGAACACAATTCTGAAATAAATGTCTTACTGAAAAATCAACAAAAAAATGACAAAAAATTTTGAAAACTAAAAAACATTAGGTTTAGTTTCATTGGGAACTTTACATAGATTAAGTGTGTATTAAAGGATCGAATATATATATATATATATATATATATATATATATATATATATATATATATATATATATATATATATATATATATATATATATATATATATATATATATATATATATATATATATATATATATATATATATATATATATATATATATATATATATATATATATATATATATATATATATATATATATATATATATATATATATATATATATATATATATATATATATATATATATATATATATATATATATATATATATATATATATATATATATATATATATATATATATATATATATATATATATATATATATATATATATATATATATATATATATATATATATATATATATATATATATATATATATATATATATATATATATATATATATATATATATATATATATATATATATATATATATATATATATATATATATATATATATATATATATATATATATATATATATATATATATATATATATATATATATATATATATATATATATATATATATATATATATATATATATATATATATATATATATATATATATATATATATATATATATATATATATATATATATATATATATATATATATATATATATATATATATATATATATATATATATATATATATATATATATATATATATATATATATATATATATATATATATATATATATATATATATATCAAATACATAGAATAGGATGTATATGTCTTATATTTCCGTAATAAAGACCGACCTAATTTCAGGAGTGTTTAAAAAATATCTTATGAAAGATTATTTTTATTCGCACATTTTGAGTGTGTTAAAGAATTCTGTCTTGTTTGAAATTTCAACAATTTGAAAACACCGTTTTCACCTGCCATTATGAAAACATTTTAGAAGTTTTATATAGACGAAATAAAAAAGGCAAAGCGAGCGAACCTTACTTTCCAACTCTTTGAAAAAGCTTTATATATTTGGAACTGATTTCATCTCAAAAGTTGAGCAAATTTAAATTCTTTATTTAAAGGTTTATTAAGCTTAAACCGTTTAAATTTATGTGCTTATTCCAAGATTCGCATCGTCTCATCTCTTCTCGATATTCCAGTTGCTTTATAACCATTTGACCAAACAGTGCCAAACAGTTGAAAGGCAACCGGAAAGGTCAGACGAGGCGAGACTTTTTGAGGCTTGGTAATGCATAATCTCTCAAATTTTGCAGTGTCATCGAAGTTATTTAATGTTAAAATTACTGTTAAATGTAGTGTTAAAATTAAATAGTAATTAAATGGAAAGAATGCAATACGGATACTTCCAAATTAACGCAATTATTTAGCAGTAAATGTAAGTTTAAATGTGCCGAGCGAATGAGCAATATTTTCACCAATTTTAGTGAGATTTTCCACTGATAGTTAGTTGATCGTTTTATCACGTATACGAAATTTAATTGAATTTAAACGCGATCATTTAAATTTAATTTAAAATTTTAGAGATTAAGAATTGCACACAAGGAAAAAAATATATATCCAAAAGTTATCAGAGTATTATTTTTATTATTCTTTTTGAAATCGTACCAAATATTAATGTTAAATTCACGTCTTTAAAAGCTATGACAGTAAATGCAAAGAAAACTCATTTAAACTTCTTACACATAAAACTTTTATTAATTGATAATTTTTTAATAAATGAATATAAATTTAAAGTATTCTCTTTAAAATTAAAGCTCGACAGAGAGGTGGAAAGAAACTTTGTACATGTAATTTTTATTAACTCTTAAAACAGGAATAACTTTTTCAATAAATTCTGAGGGAGAATGAATTTGAATTATTGATAAAATTGAAATTTACAATCTTGTAAAGGTTTTTCTTAATTTAAAGAAATTCATAGTAAACGCAAATTTTGTAGTAAATAACATTAGGGTTAAATTAGATAATTTTTATAATTTACAATTAAAAAAAAACACATTAAATTAATTAATTTTTTGAACAAAATTTATAATACCAATAATAATAAATAAACGATAAAAGTAATAAAATATTTATTTAAAATAATAAAGGTTTAGTTGAATTATATAATAATGAAAGTAATAGTAATGCCTTAGAACTGTAAAATTAATAATTTTAAATTAATTGATATAATATTTTCATTATAACGCATTAACTAAATGCATTTAATCGTTTTTCGTTTGAAATTTTTCTTCTAAAACTTTCCTGCTTTTTACTTAAATGCATTTTCCGTTAATTATAATTAATTCAAAATGTCATAATTGTGGCATTCGTTATTATTGTTGTTGCTTTACAACGGTTCGAGTGCATTCGGTGCATTTGGACTATTCTCTAGCTTGCGCCAGACAACATTGCACATTTCGCGTACCAACGCCTTCTCGCCATCATCCATTTGTTCGATGACGTTGCCTGTCAGATTGCCCAATCGATCGCGTTCCAATTGTTCACGCACTTCCAATACTTGCAAGGCACGCACAACTGCTTCTGGTCGACCGCTTAATGCGTCGACGCTGGCATCTTGTGTCAGAGTCGTTTTCACTTGTTGTTGTTGTTGCATTGGCTGATGTTGTTGTGACTGCATTTGGTGTACAACGTCTGTATTAACATTTGCAGTGGGCGTAGCAGCAGCAGCTAGGCGCTCTTCTTCCAACTGTTGAATGCGTCGCTCGAGTGAGCGCACATATTGTAGTGTCTGATCATTGAGTGACGGGCGCAAATGCAAATCCTGAAAATAAAAAAATGAACGTTTAAAACAGGAAAACAAGTAAGACGGTAAGACGGAAGCGGGAGGTGAGGGTAAAGATTCCTTCATCAATATCATCCTACCGGTAAATGTCGTTCGTAGGTTCGTAAAGCTGTAATCGTTTCATCGGCATTAGTGCTTGAACTGCTCCCATCACCGTCGTCCCGTAATGGATTACGTTGTTGTTGTTGTTGTGGTTGCTGCTGTTGGTGGTGGTGTTGTTGTTGTTGTTGTTGTGTGGGCGCACCACAATTTGCACATAGGCTATGAGCGGCAACATGGGCACGTTCTTCATCCAAATAGAGACAAAGTTCTTTCAACTCGAGGTTATCGGTAATCAATTCCTGTTGTTTGTCATCGAGTTGACGCAATTTGCTCTGCAATGATTAAGATAATAATAATGATAGAAAGCGACTAATAATGATCGTATTATCTGTACACATGTATAGGCTGGAACGGCTCTTTGGTAGTGTTTCGAAATGACGTCAGAAATGGAACATTCTTCACATACCTGATATGCGGCGACTTCTTGACGCATGACGCTTGCCGTATATCGCCCGAAACGCTGCCACTCACGGGCTAATTTGCGTCCCTTTTGACGATCGTCATCGAGAAAACTTTTGATCTTTCAAAACGCGTAGCTCGTTTATCAATGACTGAAAGGCGAAAATCGCAAGTAAAGAGTGTTGAAATAAACGATTGAATAGAGCGAATAAAAAGAGAGAGAGAAAGAAAGTGAGAGAGAGATAGGCATATATATTATATTCACATGTAATTGACGATTCTGCTCGGCTGATAGTCTGCCCGTTGCCGTTGGAATTCCCGTAGAACCGGACGTTACTGAAGCGTTTGGTGAAGGATGATCTTGATCGGTCTTACGTACAAATTTTAACATATCCTGTTGTTGTTGCTCGTGTTGTTGTTGTTGTTGCTGCTGCTGTTGTTGTTGGTGATGCTGGTGATGTTGTTGGTTAAGATTTTGGATTAATTGCTGCCCACCGCCACTTCCGTTGCTGCTGCCGCTACTGCCGCTACTAGCGTTTCCAGCGGTCACGCCTCCGTTATGTTGTCGGGATTGTTGGTGTTGTAAATAGCGTGCAGCGCTGCCACCTTTTAGCGAGTCTGGTATATAAATATTGGATAGTTGTGGTATATCTGGTGGATATTTAAGATTAATATCGGAAAAATACGCCGAATGAGAAGCAACGGAATGCGCCGTTGATTTCGAATTCAATTGTTGCTGTTTCTGCAACTGCAATTGTGAATCAATCGTATTGTAAGCGTTCAGATGCTTAAGTATACCGTTTGTGGATGGTTGGGGTGGCGGCTGATAATGTGGTGGAATGGTATGCGCAGCTGCTTTCACGTTCTGCGTTGACGCACGCAACGCTTGTAATTGAGAGAGACTGCGGCGGGTTTGGTTTGGTACGTTTCCGGTTCCCGGAATTGTTGATTTTGTCGATTGGTGCAGTTGTTGTTGCTGCTGCTGTAAATGCTTCGGTTGTAGTAGCTGTTGCTGTTGTTGTTGATGAATTTCAGCAGCTGTAGCCGGCAAAATTGCTTCTGCCGTTGATGTTAATGATGTTGCAGGTAATGGTGTTGATAGGATTGGTGTCGTTGCTGTTATTGTTATTGGTATTGTTGCCGATGACGATGACGATGATGATGATAATTGATGATTCTGTTGATTGCTTTGCAAATTTTGATGATGAATTGTTGCAATCGTTTGCAATTGATTGGAATGTGTATTGATTAAATTGAATTGTTCCGTTGTTGCTGCTGTCGATGCTGCATTTGTTGATGTTGCTACTGTTGATATGATTGGTGTTGCTCTTGTTGTTGTTGTTGCCGATGGCGGTAATTGTTGTTCGTGGAATTGGCCTCGTTGAAGGGTTTGCGCGTTTGTGTTCAATAATGAGCGCCGTTGATTATTTTGTTGATGATACTGTTGTTGCTGCTGTTGTTGCTGCTGACGTTGTTGCTGCTGATAATGCTGTTGTTGTTGCGCCAAAAGCGGCGGCGGTGGTGGTGGTGATTGTAGGCGAGCCGTTAGCGCTTGTTGTTGTTGTTGAGCCAATTTGAAATTGTTGCCAATGTTGTTGCCAATACTATTGCTGCCAATGGTAAAATGCTGTTGCTTGGAATGTTTCGAAGGGGCGAATATGGCATTCCCATTCAATTTGTTGGTGTTACCGTTGTTGTTGTTGTTGTTGGTGCTATTATTGCTGCTAAAATTATGACTGCCAATATTGGTATTATTAATGCCGGACATTTTCCTTCGAAATTTTATTACAATGTCGTTAATAACTTTGGGATTTAACCATCATTTTCATAATAATTATGAAACGTGTTACGAATTATATGACTTTCATTTGATTTCTTATCATTTCCTTTTTGCGAAACTGTAAAATAAAATCGAAAAGTTTTAATGTCTGATTATTTCCTGATGATGGCGTTAGATTGAGATTTTAATTTGTTTCGAAATTGAATTTGAAATGCACTGGCATAGCAGAGACCCAAACCCTATCAGCCACATCACCTCATCAAACCCTGTCGGAAATTTCAGTAAAGAGAAAAGAGGTTAGAAAAGCACGGGGTTTCTGTAATCTCGAAAAATTCTGATTTAACCCGAAATATGCATTTTGATCATTCCTGAAACTAATTCTCGATCAGTTTCGTCTGCAATTTTTCAAGAAACACGATATTAAATTAAAATGGTTTCATCGAATTTAAGGCAATAATAAAAAGTACTAGCTTTCAATCAATTAATTCGCTTTGCGATTATTAATTGAGCTGTATTTAAAATTTTGTAGAAGTCTTCAAGGGCAGTCATCATTCTATACCAATAAGAATATAAAAAATGCAGGTTTTTTAAAAATTTCTAGTTTGGTTTACTTTAAAAATTTTCCCAAATTCAATACTGCCTTTACTACGCACATAATGAAAAAAACATATCAAGTTCCTCAAAATGCATGCGTACATTCTAAGATTCATATCTCATCGTCTCGCATCGTTTTACGGTTGATTTTTAACTTCTTAAGACTACTAAGAGTGTTTTTTCCTAACATTCTTATGTTAAATAGTTGAACCGTTACTGAAAGGACGAGACGACGAGGTATTGCTTATTACACAGCGTTTTCTCTTTGTTATATCCTATTTGTCCTCTTTCTACGACGGCAACAGTCTAAAGAAATATTTAAAGATTATGTAACTGAACTATAGAACCTCACGCGGCATCCAAAGATGAGTGAAGCCGGAAAGTTAGAACGGATCTATCGCAATATTGAGTTCGACGAAGCATCACCAAACACACATGCAGAACGCCTTAAAAAGGCCTTCAAAATAGCTCAGAAATGTATAGAGAAAGCCGCTCAGACACAGTCACAACACTGCAACCTACACCATAGAGGCTGCAGACCCACAATTGGGTAGATGGTGATGATTAGATAACATCTTCTCTCAAACACATTGGAAAAATTCGTGGCAAAATTCATCCCAAGCTACGAAGGATCCTTCGTAGTAGAAAAATTTATTCCCCCGGTGATACGCCAGGTAAAAAACCTCTCACAACTCAAAAGACTTAATCGGGCTCCGGACGAGTCCGATAAGCAGTTACAAACGAGGCCATGATCATAGAAAAAGGTCAGTAAGACCCTAGATCCAGAAAGGACGCACAGGCCATGGAAGGAAGACGGTGGTAGACGGTGGACCAATATTTGGACCAATGAAGCCGCCAGCCCAAAATCCGCAACAAAGAGTAACCTTTTGTGGATGCATTGCCACCTGGTGAACCTCGTATGGATTGGCGTCGTCCCATATACGGAAATTTTGCCTGTTCGCATAGCCATTCATCCAAAAATGCGCCTCGTCGCTGAAGATGATTTTTCAATTAAAATTGGGTCAAAATGAACACTAATTTTGATAACAAAGTTATATCATTTGGACGTGCTGCTCAATAGCGTAGCTCGCCACTGTGATTTGGCATTATTGACTGAATTACAAACACCAGATTTACCAGACCCCGGCTAAATAACACGATCCCTACAGACTGTCAACACCGACCCGCTCCTATTGGAAAAACCTTTATAATAATTATGATTACTAATAAAATTCTCATAAAAGTTGTTTAATATAATTCTTCCCATTTATGATAGTTAATTATTATGCATGTTGTTCTCAATTTGGTTTTTGTATGACAAATTCTTTATCGAATTCGAAAAATATAATATTGAGCATTATATTCTAAATATTATTCGTTTGATCCCATCAGACCGTAACATATTCTGAAGCGTTATATATTTTTTCATATTATTAACATTTATTTCCTGCTGAAGTTTTTTGGTATTAATTACGAATACACGAATATTTGAATAAACTTTTACTAGTTCGTTTGGTTTTCTTTGAAAAATATAAAAATAGAATTGATCATTGTTCTCTTTATTGTAATGTAGTGGTTATTGTTGTTGTTAACAATGTATTTCGTATCACCCTCACGAGTTCAAACCTCATTCTCGTGAGAAACCGACTTAAAAACGGTGGAATATTTACAATTGATGAAGACAATTGATGCTTCGCAAAAAAAAAATTAATGAAATAAAAAGACAAAAAATTAAAAAACAAATGACCCTAAAGATCGCGAATATTTGAGAAGGGAAAATTTAGCAAACATTAAAACAACAAAGTTGAATGATATACTATATAGGTGAATCGTAAACGATGTTACAACCAACTATATAAATACACAATCAACCAATGTCGATACAAATTTCTGAAAAGTGATGTCAGACTTTTATGAGAAACGAGCATATAAAATCACCAATATGATTCTTTGTATATAAATACGATATATATATTCATATATTAATAATATGTGTACACTATATAAATGTAAACACTTCTGAGCTCACCCTTCGTCATCTCAAGATCGTGTAAAAACACAAAAATAAAAAAAAAACAACCAAAAAAATCAAGAACAAAAATTAAAAACCAAGACGGAATCAGAAAAAGGAGGAATTGAAAAACTCTTTTTAACCCTCTCTGCACGCATATCACGAGAGCATCATTAAAGTAAATACTTTGAGGCTCATTTAAATTTGGCCTTCGGTAACTACCATCGCAGCGCAGGAAACATCGATGTACTTAAAATGGCAATTTTTTTCATTCGGTTTCGTTTGGTCTTGCTTTTTTTGGTATTACTTAGTATTCGAATTAATGCTGTTTGTGGCGGTTCTGCGATTTTTATCATGTTGGCGTTATTCTTATTGTTGTTGTTGTTGCTTTGCCATGCTTAGTGCGGTTGTTGTTGTTGTTGTTGTTGCTGTAGCATATTATTGTTTCGTGTTCTTTTGTGTGGATGTGCTTTATTGTGTTAATGTTGCTTCTACTTGTTGTTGTTGTTGTTGGCGATTAAGATGTTGTTGGTGTGTTTGTTGTTACAACAATACCAATAACAATTGTTGTTGTTGTTGTTGTGGTTGTTACCATACTGTACAATCAGACGAAGCGCATTAATGTGGCCTGGGAATCCATGAAATACAATAAAAAGAATTTAATCAAAGAAATTGCTTGAGATTGTGGATGGTTATGAGCAAAAAAGGTAGGAAACCAGACAACAACAACAACGAAATCCAAGCAAATTAAAGGAAGTCATACAACGTGAAATACTCTTGCCATTTTTGTGGTATACCGCAGATATACGATATATAATCGCATTATAAATCGTCTCTAAAATTTCCACTTTTTGCGGGTCAAATCGACAAACGATTTCGATTTTGGATATTGTTGCAGTTGCTCGCAATGGTTGTTATTATCCAAATTATCATTAAGCAGATGATGACGGTGCTAATGATGATGATGGAAGATTAAATAGATTGTAATGATGATGGACAAAGGAAGTAACAAAGAATGAAAGGAACAAATAAATATTTAAATAACAAATTACATAAAATTGTCTGAGAAAAAGGCAAGATTTTGAAAAATAATTAACAGCTGCTTGTTTTTGTTTTCGAAATCGAAATGGCGCGATTTTGAAAGAAAAATTTCAAAATCATTTCAGGACCGAAAAGAGAGTGGAGATCTGATTAAAATGGTTGGAATGAAATCTTATTTCTTATTTATTATTATAATGTAAAAATAATTATTTATTTTATTAATTCATATATTTTATTAATTATTATAAATTTTGCGAATTGTTTCTTTTATTATTTTGTAGCGTGAAATCCCTAAAAGGCTGCTTTTCCCAGAAGAATCTATAAAAGTGATTAAGTACAATACTTATTTTGATGACGTCATTTTCAGTAGGAAACGCTACCCTAAACAATGTTCAACTTCGACCGAAAAAATGGTTACCAGAAATTCGAATTGTTACCAGAAATTGCCCACGTAGACCGTATCTTCGGAATTGTTTTAGACGTTAAATTTAAATTAAAACTTTCTTTATTGTCATAGTTTGGATTTTTTAATTGCATACCATAATCGTGTACGAAAAAAACATACGACTATTTTAAAAATGGGTTTAATGCATCTACCACGAATGTTATGTGACAAAAATGAACCTTTCCCTTTTTCCACTCCCTTTTGGGAATTCATTCGGAAACGATTTATAGCACTCCTACAGAAAATGATTTCTGAAATTCATTTATTGCCGCTCAATCTGTGACGAAGTCAGCCACTGAATTTTATTACATTGAATTACAAAAAGATCTTTTGAATACGTATTAGTTATTTTTTCGTAAATCAATTTTTTAAAATGTTGTCTAATTTATATTATTTGAATAAAATAGTAGTTTGACTTAATTAAAGTCAGACATTTGGTTAAGCAAAGATGATCAAATCGATGAGGAAATGAGTATGAAAGAAACAAGATCGACCATCCACCCACCCATCTACCCACCCATCCATCCACCTATTTATTACTCAACCCAAGCTCATTTCATCATCATTGTTGTTGTTGTTGTTTACTGTTATTTCGCTATGCTCCAATGGTTCGTCCATTCAAGCTTGGCTTGGCATAGTAATCAGACTATAAAGTGTCATGCATAACTTGAAATAAATCCGTATGGTAATGGTGACAGTGACGTTAACAGTGATTGTGATTGTTACGGTAATGGTGACGGTGATAGTGTGATGGTAATGATGACTAAACAACAATGAATTCTACACCTACTTCTTCTACAACATAAAATGAAAAAGATACAAGAAAAGAAAAAAAGATCAAGAGATTAAAAAAAGAAAGAAAAAAGAAAGAGAAAAGCAAAACCATTTTAGGATTTCTTGTTTAACAAGGGCGTAGCAGAATGGATAAAGAGGCGTAGCAGCAGGAAGGCGTGCATAAGTGTCATATGATATGTTTATGAATGAAATCATTTTACTGAACTTTTCATTTATATTCATTTCAATGACATCCCATGCAGGCAGGCAATCATATCGAAGTCTAAACGGTAAACACTGTTATTTCTGAGCTTTATAAAATTTTTTTGAAAACAAAATTTTTCTCGTTGGTTTCGACTAAATAATTTATGCATAATATTTTATCCTAAATTTTTAATGAATAAAATTAATCAATCAAATCAAGAAATTCATATCTGTAAAAATATAAAATTAGTTTTATATATTTAAACAATAATAGTAATAATAATAATAATAATAATAATAATAATAATAATAATAATAATAATAATAATAATAATAATAATATAAATAAAAATATAAATATGAAAATAAAATATCACGTTTACATTTCCCGAGCTTGAGTATCAGATAAAGTTTTTGATAATGGAGATTATATTCTCCAAAACAATTCCAATAAACCAAATTTAAAACTGACACGAAATCCAAATTTGAGTTATTATTTCATTCGAAAATTTATCACTAAATGTATTGATGATCGTCTATAGGAAATTGTATGAATCTTGCGCGAACAAAATGCTATAACGACAAAATCTCAAAATAACAAAATCCCGAAAAATTCTTAATTTATAAGAATCTAGAGTGACAAAAAGCCGTAATAACAAAATCCCGAAGTGGAGAAATCCTGAAGAGATATACTCCATAGATGACAAGGTCGCAAAAGAAAGGGCTAAAGTCCTTAGGCGACAACATTTGGAAATATCCCAAACTACTTTGAATCTAAAGCCATCAAATGTCGCAAAGATTAAATCTCGAAACGACATAATCCTTAACGATAAAATCTCGAAAACTACTGATTTTTCTCGGGATTCTTCAAAAACTGTAAGATGTTTTCGCTACTTCGCGTAAACAAAACTGTGTGTGTGTTGAAAAGGTGGCGCTTCCCTCACCGTGTGTGTGTGTATTGAGTGTTAACAATTAGTGTTGGGAACTATCGAATAAAAACTATCGAGTTATTCGATAATTGCAAATTATTCAATCATTCGATAGATTTTTTCGATAGTTTTTAGTAATTCAGAAATCAGCGAGTGAATCTGCTTCCCAGAATTAGTAATTACTAGAAACTATCGAATAATTCAAACATTCGGTAGATCTTAGTAATTCAGAAATCGTTCAGAGAGTGAAAGCTGATACCCAATTAATCAAACAACAGCAACGAGTCAATTGATTATGTTGTCAACACATGGGTTGAATACGATAAGGTCGAGTAAATAAATGAATGAATGAATGAAAAACATCATTCGATAGTTATAATCGAATTTTTAATTTAATGCGTATTGGGCAATTCTATGCGAAATGTTGCTAAGATTGTGAACCAGTTTATACTATAAAAGTTATGTGGAGAAACTACTAAATGTGTAGAAGAATATATATTTAAAGGCTGAATAATGTTCTTCCGTAATTACTGTTTATATATAAATTCATTCTAACAAAAACACTGAAAAAATTATTAGGGCACAATTGCGAAATTAGTCTTACCGTTTCTCTACAAAAATCTGACATGTTTGAATATTTTTTTCAGCCGATTGGTGGAAACGAGTGGGATCTGTGCAGTAGATTCTAACATCTTTTGACCCAAGAATG
This sequence comes from Physocephala rufipes, assembly GCA_963966595.1. NCBI lineage: Eukaryota > Metazoa > Arthropoda > Insecta > Diptera > Conopidae > Physocephala > Physocephala rufipes. The sequence goes on from OZ016502.1 coordinate 24,187,572, forward strand.
ATAGAAAGCAAAATTGCGCCATTACTAAAACAATTTTTGAATCTTCGGCACAAGTCTCAATATTTCTGTGACAGTCGTCATTCTTCAATTGGATGGAGTTTTGAAACAGCAAAAATTAAAATAAAAACGAATTTAAAAAAATATCTCCACTCGATAATTTCGCATTTATGTATACGAAATTAGGGCCGGAATACGGGCGACTTACTGCTTAAAGCCAGTGTTTCCGTAGTGAAATGATTCCATGCTTAGGAGTAATTAACTTAATGCGTATTGTATACGAACAGCGACGACTCGTTATGTCGATTCCGACAGAATTAATTTTCCTATCAAAACGCTTTCATTGTGTAAATCATTTCAGGCTTACCTTGATTTATAAAAGAACCAAAAATAGAAATAAACAAACGAGCTGAAAACAAGAACAAAAGCAAAATATAAAAATAAAAAAAGCAAAATAAAAACATGAAAAACTTCTACTTCCGGCTGATTGTTATTGTTCTTAGATAAAGGAAATCATATAATGTGAATTGTGGTGTTGTTGTAATTGGTAGTAGTAGTAATTGAAGCGCAATAACTATCAACGATATTAAGAAATAGTGCATCATTCTCTGGCAGAAGGATTCACCCATTTGAAGTATTTTCTGCTGATTTAAAAAGTTCGAAATTAAAGAAAAATATTTGGATTAATTAACATTCAGAAAAGCGTCGATAATGCTCGATAATTCGTAGGTATGGTTTATTAAAAGGCGACTATACATAGCTTACAAACGATCACATATAATTGAAAAGGTTTTTTTGTAAATTATAGAAGACTTTTAATAATTTAAGGCGTTTTCTACAGATTACAAAGCATTCTGCATTTGTTCTACAACTTTAAGGTATCTGAAGTCCATTTGAAAATTTTTTGAAGTGAGTTTACGAAATTCTGGAATATATTTGTATTTTTCTGAAGCAAATATCGCCCAATTGTAAAGATCTGAAATGTAGTTGAAATTTTCTGAAACACATGTGTCACAGGTGTAAAGTGTTTAAGGCATAATTTCCATAAATTATAGGCTATTGCATAATTGCAAAGGTTATGTTTTTGTATTGGCTTTAAAGGATTACTAGGATTCAGTCGAATTTTTTATGAACTGTAGGAGCTCAGAGACAATTTAAGAAGTTTTTAAGAAGTAGTTTAGTAAGCTTCTAAACTAGCTAGCATTTACGAGTTGCTTCTGTAGACAGATCGATTATAAAGCATTGCAGATTTCTTAGGACATATTTCTTATAAACTACAGAAGACGCTAGATTTCCCAAGAGGGTTTTCTATAGGCTATAAAGGATTACAGATTATTTGCGATCTCCCGTTTTTTTAATTATCGAAAAACTTAAAATATTTAGGAAGTGATAGGTTTATTTTATTAGTAGATATTTTACGAAGACTACAAAACATTGATAGATATTTAAATTTACGTGCATACAGTAGTTCATGCGTCTCTTTACAGAACAATTCATTTATTAATTTTGTTGCGCTTTAAACATCGTCTGCTTAGACTTTGTTTTCTTAAATAAAATTGAATAAAAGAGAAAAAATATTGTAAACCTGTAGGAGTTTGACGACAATACAGTTTCTTAAGTATTGTCGTCAAACTCCTACAGGTTTACAATATTTTTTCTCTTTTATTCAATTTTATTTATTTTCAATTTTATTTATAGTTATAAATTAAGTAAATTGTTATTTTCCCCTGATTACAGGAGGCTATAGACCGCTAATGCTACCGAAGAGGTCCTTTTTATAAACTATAAAAAATTATAATTAAAAAAGAAATAAAATCATTCAATTCTAAAACTGTTTACTATAAATCATAGATTTCCATTTATGACACATTTTTTATAAAACCGACGAATTTATTTTTTATTTATAAAAGAAATTTTCTTTTATAAGAATCCAAATGTTTTTCACTTTTTTCTACAACTGAAAAACGGCTGGAGGCTGAAATTTGGTTTTTATGATTGCTTTAACATCTAGTTAAAGACTCCTTTTGTTAGCCATTCTTCTTCTCAAAAGTTCTGTCGGTTTAAAGCTTTAGACCTAAATTCAAACTTGTTACAAGTCGGTCAAGCGGTGAATATTGATTTGATTGCTTTCAAAACAAAATTTTTGAAAGTTAATTCGTTTGGCTTTTTCTCTTTCTTTTTTTTTTTGGTGATTTAATTCAATCAATTTTTGGACGCTGGCGGCCACCGTTGCCGTCGATGACACTTCTCGACAGTTTCGACAGGTTTTATTATTATTATTATTGTTGTTGTTGTTGTTTTTATTTAAAATCAACTGCATCAATGGTGTCACTTCTTATTGATTTATTGTTTTAATTAAAAAAGGTAACATTATGTGACATGCGGTGCAGGGAAATTTAATACAACCAATCGAAGTCATCCTACCGAAACACCTGCTTGCAGTTTTCCTTCAACTCGTTCCCTCTCCAGGTTTACGTAAATGGATATTTGTGTGTATGAGTGTGTGTGTGACGGTGACGTTGTGTTTGTTGTTATGATTCTTAGTCTTCTCCGTCGTCGTCTTCCTCTTCTTTTCCATTATCATCTTTTACTTTGTGGCGTTGTTGTTGTAGTTGTTCTTGTTCATCTCGTTTATGCCGGATTAAAAACCAGATTATTTTTTTTTGTTTCCCTAAAGACAGTCACTAACTAACCGACCACTACGACGCAATAAATATTGCATGTTGTTGCAGCAACAACAAATAGCGCAGCAGCAGTAGCACTACCATCGCCACCACCATCATCATCGTCGCCTTACCACTAGACTACAGCGAGAAGGTCTCCCTGCACTTATGGAATGAAGCGAGTTACGAGAAGTTACCACCAACAATTCGTTATAGTGAAGGGCCGGTCATACCAACGATCCTTCTGACCACTAAAGAATACGAGTGACGGAACATCATCGCTTTTACTAACGGTGACCACAGAGAGCGATTCATGTTGTTGTTGTTGCTGTTGTTGACGTTGTTGTTTTTGCTTCCTTTCTGTTTTTTTTAAAGTTTGATTTAATTTTTTCCATCCAATACGAATTTTGTATAAAGGTCGCCGGCAAGGTGATATTCAGGATATTATTATGTTGGTTTTGTTATCATTGTTGTTGTTGTTGTTGTTCTTAGTGTTGGAATGTGTGCAAGCAAGCAAGCTGGCTGGTAGGCATTTTTTAGGGTTTTCTTTTGATGGTAATACAATCAGTTTAAATCTGGTGAATGTAAAATAAATTCAAACCGAACTGATTAAAAAAAAAGAAGAAACAGAAAAAGCAAAAAAAAAAAAGAACTCTGGCGTCCGGCATGCGTTTCTAAGAGATCACGATGATTGTTAAGATTTTTATTGTTTTTTTTTTCTAAAAGTTTTGCTTTTAATTCAAGGAAAGTAAAAATGTTGAGTGTGTCTAATAGTCATAACAAAGCTCTTAAGAAATGCCATGACGAGGCAACGCTGAATAGATTGAATATTAATTAAAATAAAAGGGTCTGCCAATAATCACGATTAAAGTCGGTTTTTTCCTAATTTATTGGTCTAATAATGATAGTTATGATAATTAATAATGAGAAATTCTTTAGTAACTCGAGGAATTTATGGACCACACTATTTAACACTCAGTGCGAAAAGCATATCAAGGAGAAGTTATCCCTTCTGGGAAAGAAGTTTCAATGAAAAGTGTTAGAGTAAAAGAATCTTTTTGTGTAAAAAGATAGTTCAAATTTTATAAAATATTATACTAAATAATTATAAAATTTTTCGTATGCGTTATCCCCAACATCTCCTCCCTCCCCAGAACACTTGAAGACAAATTTAGAAAATAATCCGTTTAAAAAATTAATGTCTCAAACATTCCTTAGGGGAAATAGGAACAACCTTTTCAGAACTTTCAAAATAAAAATATGATGCATATATCAGATACATATTTTCATATTTAGGTATATATTTAGTATAAAATATCGGCGGCCAATGGTTTTTGAGTTATAGGCAAAATTGTACAAAACTCTACAGAAAAATATCCTTTGACACAATCACAAAAACAATTGTAACCAAAGAGGGAGTGGCACAATTACTTGTGGTAAGGATTCTAAATATAAAATTCAGACAGTTCGCGATTTCTGAATTAAGGAAGGTACATACGTATGGATGTCACGATGAAACTTGACAGGATAGATTCATGGATGGCCAAAGTGTACATTTTCGTTGAAATCTCAATTCCGAAATTTGTCATTCATGCAAAGAACTAAAAAGTAATGCATTGTTTTTAAGAAACAAATTCAAAAATAAGCTAAGCATAATCCATTTCAGTACTAAAAACTCCTGTAATTAATTTTAAGGATTTTATAAGATAACATTTTATTTACATTCCTTGACGTTAAAAAAACTTCCAACGTTAAAATAGATAAATATCCCAGAAAGAGGCTAACATCCAATGTTTCACCCTAATGTGAAACCGATGCACTTTATCTTATCATCAACACTCAACCCAATTCAAACCCTAGAGAGGCCTTCGGATGAGTAGGAGTGAGGTGTACAGAAATGTACTGCAAACCATTCGGGAATCTTAGAAACTTAGGTCTTGTTTATAAACTCGTTAACATAAATTTCCCTCAAACAAATCGAAAAGGTGACTAAAGGAAGTTGCTTTAGTTGTTATATAAAAAAGAAGTCTTCTTCTTCTTTACTATATCAAATCGAATGAGTTTTTGAAAGTGAAATCCTTTAGAAAAACTTTTGGTTTGGGCTTTTATGCTGATACAAACAAAATCACACGCTTATATAAATATCAAATATTTATATAATTTCTGATACACCTTTGTATGTACCTGCAGTACATTTTTCACGTCCCACCAATTTTTATACGTCCCACCAACTCAATTTTAAAACCGATGACAGCATCACAAAAGCAAGATGCAAGAGAAAAAAATCTCAAAAATATGTAACAACGTCTTCATACATCTTATGCTTCATACTTTACGACTTTGGCAGTTGGAGGTTGTGAGGATTCGTAATTTCATTTATGCATGTAGTGGAATAAATTGGTATAGGTCGTTTGGATTGGCCAACACAGTTGGTATATCGAGTCGTTCGTTGGATACTTAAGTTATCTGTTTACTTGGTAGTGGAAACGATACGAAGCTTGGCCGTTAATAATTCGACCGATTTGTTCATTCGTAGGTCGATACATGAGAAAACAGATGGATCGATGGATATAGATTTCTTCAATTGGTTGGCGTTTTGGATCGAATGGTTTGATGATTGTTTACTTTATTTGTTGTTTCTTTGGTACGACAGGAAAGCAAAGATTTACAGCATTTGGATTATTGATCGGAAGGTATTGCGGATCGAATGGTTCGATGGTTGTTTTCTTTCCTTTCTTTTCTTTGGTAAGACAGGAAGGCAAAGATTTACAGCATTTGATACATTACGTATTTTCTTCATTCAATTTCAATTTTTCATTGACATCATTAAACACAATTTATGTATGTTTTCATTTCATTTATTAGATTGGCTGCTGCTGTTGTTGGTGTTGTTGTAATTTTATATGTTTGCTTTCTTTTGTTTTTTTTCACTAGCGTCTGATCTCCGTTTTAACTGAATGGTTTAAGACACACCATTGCGTCGTACAGTGGTCACACGGTTCCTCCTTTCATTGCGCAATTATTGATTTATATAAAAAATTTCCAAAACAAAAAATTTGAAATTTCGACAGAGAAAATTAAAACAAAAAATTGGTTGTTGTTGTTTTTGAAATTACTTTACAGAAGTGTGGAAATAAGTCGAAACGTTTGAAATTACCAAATATTGAATAAGCTGAAGAAGCATATTTAATGAATTTGTCGACCGCAACTATTTATTTTCCCTCAAAGGTTGCTTTAGAAAAGGGCGGGATAGATGCTCACGTTTTTTCAATTTAAACAATTTCAATTTGTTTCTTTCTAATTATTCTTAGGTCGTAAATATATGCATTTTTCTGGAATTTCTTTCCAAACTTAGGAAATTTTCCCAATTTAAATTTCCCCAACTGAAGATATTATTTTCAGTGAAAGTGAGAAATCCTCTCGGAGAATAAGCCCGAAGATTCTCGAGGAGAAATAAATTGCTTAATAGCTTGTTTGTCTCCTAAGTCTTTTATGGTGTGTAAAATAAGTTGTCACTCACTTCCGATCTGTTTCTGTGGATTATTCCCCTTAAGCGACTTTTGCCTAGACATAAAATATATGCAAGAAATTTACAAATAATTAGAATTTTTTAAAAAATTCTAAAATATTTTTTTATTTTGATAAGAATATATAAAATAATTAGATATTTGTTACATTAAAAATTGCTTACATGAGATTTCGATAAAAGGTTATGTGTCTATTCATGAGCTGCCTATTCGTAATCGCAATATCACAAATTTATTTGATTTTCACTTGAAAAATTCTTGAGTGCTGGAAAATTCCACCGAGAAGACTAAAAATTTAAATTTGAATCTATTCAGTCTTTCAAACGTATTTTCAAAACTATAAAATTATTTTTAAAAAGTATAATTTCACTAAAAATTACTGTATTAACAAACTTTAGAGTATTTAGTGTAAAACTTGATTTGATTTGGATTGTACTGTATGGTCTGTACCGTGCCCACCGTGCTTCTACTTTGGTTACATTTCATGATACTTTCTTAATATGTTTCCCATAGCAATTGCCTTTCTCTCTCACTCCGTGATTTTTGCAAAAACATCAGAGTTGCCAATGCAATTCATTTAAGCAAAGTATTTGGAGCACTTCATTTAAAGGTTTTTGTATTTATATTCGTATTTGACTTTGCCACATTCGTCTCTACGCGATTGCAATATCAAATTGTATTTAGGTATAAGTCTGTATTTTATAAACGAGGCAAAGAAAGGAACTACAAAAAAAAACAAGAACAAACAGTTCTGAACAAACTTCTGCTTCAACAATCTAATATGAAAGCAGCGAAATGACGAGTCGAATGGTCTCGATCTCGATCTTCAAACGAGACGAAGTCGATCACATCACATCACGTAGTTGAAGTACTTGGCTCACGGTGCGGTAGGTCACCAACATAAACCGAGCCGCACCGATTCGGTCTCACTCTCTTCCTCACTCTTGGGAATCATCACGCATTCGCAGAATCGCCAATGAAAATGAAGGTGAACATAAGGGTACTGTTAGAGGGGGGGAAGGTGGGGGAAGGGGAGGGGCATGTAAGCATAAAGTAGAATCGTAGGAATTTTAAAATTTATACGATAACTAAGACACATTCCCATTTGGTTTAGTACAATTTTTTGCTGCTTTTTGTTTTAGTATTTTATGTATGTATGTATGTTGTTGTTGTTGCTGTTGTTGATTTTCGTTTTGAATTGATGAGGGCTTTTTTGTGTGTTTCGATAATAACAGAAATTAACATAAATCGAGCAAATACTAAACAACGTAGAAATGAAGTATTACGAATCTCACGATTATCTTCAGACATCTGTTTGTTCGACTATTTTCGATCCATTCCCTTCGGTTGCCTGCCTCATTCTGTCGTCTCGGTTCTGTGAAATCGTTGCTTATGGCATTTTCATGAAGGAAGAACCTTGCATGAAAAGAGCAATCATAGTTAAATTATGAAAACAAATAAAAAATTATGGCATTTTATTTTGTATTCAGCGAGTGAGAGAGGAAGGAGAGAGATAGGGAAGAGAGGCGGAGAGAGAGAGGAGGTTTGGATTCGGCAAAAGGACATGCATTTTTCTTATATATGAGTTTATTTTGTATTCAACTTAACGAATATCCAGAAACGTTTTGTCTCGTTCACCGTTTTCGCCTAATGAGTAAGACATAACAGCTGATTTTTTTAAATTATCATCTGTCAAAAATATTAGAGAAATTTATGGTATTGTTGTAACATTTCTTGCCACTGGGGTTACAGAAATTTTGATCGCCTTTAAATGCAATTTGAACTTCGTTTCATAGAAATTAGTTTGATTACAATCAGCTGCCATTCGTCTGTCATTCCAATGTGTCATTTCTGTCTTTACGAGAACTTACAATTACGCACGACACAAGCGGTAATAAAGAGATTGTTGACAAGAAAGTGCGAGACTTGTCGGTTAGGATTTCCTGGAACACTTTTAGAATTTTCATCCTTTCAATAATCGATCAATTGGGTTCTACTCAATTCTTCTTCGTCGATTTTTGTTATTTACCGGCAAGCAGAAACAAATTTGAGAGCTAACGAATTAGAATCGAGAAGTGTTGCGTCGATTCGAAATTGGAGACATGTGCGTAAATCTCTTTCTAATGCTTTGATGAAAATTGTTGATTAAGTTTAATGAAATTTCAGAAATAAACAAATCAAATATGATCGAGGTTTATTTCACGGAATTACCAAATTCGTGTTAACAGAAAATAATCAAATATATAAAACACGTCGATTTAAACAGAAATTATTACAAATTTCAAATGCATAAAAATTTACCGATGCATCACCGAACAAACCACTATATCCGTTATTTTGCCAAACTCGATGATTTCTCGAATTACGCTCTATCTGTCTCTCTCACTCTCTCTCTGTCTCACCTACTCAAACTGCCCCCTATGAAAAATAATTTCCAATTTTCTATTTGTCTTCGTTTTGATATTTGTTACACATAAACAGTAACAACTGTTGTTGTTGTTTTTGTTGTTGTTGTTGTTAGTAAATTTATTATTATTATAGAGTTATAAAATTTATTGAATTGAGGAAGGCAAAGATTTACGATAGCATCAAAGAGCATTGATAATAACTCTTTTTTCTCTTGACGATCTGCGACGATTTCTGGATTACATTCTTTTTGTTACAGACTGTACTGAAGGCGAACATACATTCCTACATACAAAAGTTCGTTGGTTGAAAACTGTATTCTTTTTTCTATATATACATATATACATATATATATATATATATATATATATATATATATATATATATATATATATATATATATATATATATATATATATATATATATATATATATATATATATATATATATATATATATATATATATATATATATATATATATATATATATATATATATATATATATATATATATATATATATATATATATATATATATATATATATATATATATATATATATATATATATATATATATATATATATATATATATATATATATATATATATATATATATATATATATATATATATATATATATATATATATATATATATATATATATATATATATATATATATATATATATATATATATATATATATATATATATATATATATATATATATATATATATATATATATATATATATATATATATATATATATATATATATATATATATATATATATATATATATATATATATATATATATATATATATATATATATATATATATATATATATATATATATATATATATATATATATATATATATATATATATATATATATATATATATATATATATATATATATATATATATATATATATATATATATATATATATATATATATATATATATTCACCACATCTGTATTGCGTTGATATGATCTCGTTTCTTTTATTAAAAACATTTATCGAGTTCGCGTTACAGACACCGGTTAACTTAAAGACAAGTTAAGACTGCAGAGTAGCTTATACCATAAGCGGCAATAAAACAACGGTTACGGTGACGTCGATGACTTTAAGCGCGGGAGTCGGTAGAGAGATGGTGAGAAAACGGGTGACGGTGCGAAGGAGGGGTGGGGGTTAGGGACTGTAGCGTGAGTAAGAATAACTTTGTTGCCTATAAATGTCAAAATAGCGGAAATTTAGCGCAAGCAAAAATAACAGGAACGACAACAACAATAATAATAACAAGAGTGGTTCGTCCAGTAGCGGTAACGACTAAACAGATGGTGCAAAAGTTGTTGGGAAAGAAAAAAATACTAACGAGTAACGATGAAAAAAAGAAATAGTTGAATTACAGAAGTGGCAAGAACACTCCACACACACGCACGCACGCACTCACATACACATGAACATACACATAACTATATGCACATACATAAATGCGCGACGACGGCGACAACAATAATAATGACAACAGCAAAAAGTTGTTTCTGAACCAACGATCCTTACAAGAAAATTTCAGTAACGAATACTCTCAGCACTCTTCTAAGCTTTCTATCAAAACATGACAGGCTTCTTTTTCTTTTGTTGGAATTTTTCATTTCCTATTGGGTTAACATGAGATTTCTTACACCATTAAAAATTTCCTACTGGGTTTCAAATCGATAACGAACGACATTTACGCGAACTGTATTAAAAGTTGACAGAGATGTATTTTGTTTGTCGTTTAATCACCTCACTGTTAAAAAAGTAATGAAAGCCATTTATTTTTTTCTACTCAAGCACGCTTTCTTCCTCTTTGTTTTAAAAGGTCTTAAATCTTCACGCGTGGCATTAGATCATTATCGCAATACTGGATGTTTCAAAAAACAAAAAAGAAAAAGACAAACCTATAAAAAACTAGTTTACACGGAACGCGTAAATATTTATACTTACTTGCATGCTAACACACACAGACACACGAATACACAGCTTTTTTTTTAAAAAAAATGTTTGATTGGAAAAACTTAACATCTAATGCTTTAGATACTGTATCTCATCAGATTCAAAACATTCTCAGATATTTATCTTTGTATCGCAGAATCGCATTGCCATTGCAGAAATTTAAAATTCTTTGATAATTTTAAAGAATTATTCATGTATTCGTTCCTCGTGTGAATTTCATATGAATTAATTATTAGTTGAACAAGATCGTCGTGAGATGACGACCGCTAACGTAGAACAATACGTAATAATACGTATAACCAACCAACGAACCGTAAGTGGAAAGATAAACGGAAATTGAGTTCCGTTAAATTAAATAGAGGATAATTTCAAAAGAGAAAAGAAACGTGAGAGAAAGATATAACTGTTTAAATGGAAAAATTAACTCGAAATATTGCAATGCATTTTTCACGTAATCTGCCTTTGATGTTACCAGATCTAAAACAGCTTCGAAACGTCAACTTTCTTTTTGTCACGTTCAACATTATGCTCACGTACAAACTTTATTCGAATTTATTTTCTCAATTTAAACGCCATCTAGATACGATTATGTTCAATAATCTCAGGAAACGTTGCAGCATCGATTTCAACTACTGTTCCTTTCCCATTCAGCGTTTTCAGCAAAGCCGTCGGAATGACACACACAATTATTTTTTGTAAGTTTTGTCATTAATCATAATCATTGTCAATTTAGAATTTTTTTTTATTGTTGTCAAAAATGTCAGAAAATTCTCACGTTGTAGAAATTGTCACATCGACGCTTCATTACGTGATAATTTTCAAATTTATGATGTACGAGGGTTAAAAATTTGTAACGCACCGCATTATCGTTTCCTATGCTTTTTAAGCGAAATGAGAAAAGCAGAAAATGCGTATGTGTGCATGTGTGGTATATGTGTATTTGTGCGTGTGTGTGTGGTGTATGTGATGTGTTTATACGTGAGTAAGATGGTGTGTATATGTTGATAAGTGTGTACTCGTAGGCACCAAAACTGCGCGAGTGTTGCCGGTTGTTGTTTCTGGTTGTTGTTTTTCTGTCAATCATTAGCTGTCATTTATGAGAGTAGTTTTCGCAGAAATGGCTTGAATTGTGCGGTTAATGGGAACATATGAAACTAAAATAAACGAAGATACTGGCCATGGCGGGCCACCACTCGATATATCGTCATTCATAATAACGATTAAATGTCTCTCAATAATTCCACAAATATATGAATTATTGAAAATCATAATTCAACAAAGACTGTAATGGTGATGATAATAGCGATGATGATGATAATGATGATGATAATTATTTTGCGAATGATAAAAACAATGATGATGATAATGATAATTATGATTTTGTGAATGATAAAGACAATGATGATGATGTCAAGTGCAATTCTTACAATCCATTTACATATAATTCCTGCTATGGCTGAAAGACGTATCGAAACCATTGAAAATCATTCACACGATTGTGTCGTCGAAAGGGTTTACCGTTTAATCAGTCAAAGAAACTATTTTGAATCAATTGAAACGTTTTTCCGCTTTTCCTTAGATGATATTTCAAGCGTTCATGAAAGGCTTTCCTATAAGGACATAACATAAGCCGACTTCATTCAATGATGTTTTGATGTTTCGAAATAATCAAGATGCTTCAGTTTTTGACTTGATTCGATCTTCAAAAAATTCGAGGCTGAGAGATTTTGTCTAATTTTGCCACTATTTATCCAATTTTTACATGGCTCTAGAATGAACTGAATTTCTTTCATTTTGAATTCAAACTGATTCTATAACGCAAAGTCTAAGAAATTTTTGCCATACATTCCAAACAGCTCTCATTCATAAACTTCATCTTAATAAAAATGTTTCTCGTCGCTGACATTTTTACGTCAGCCCGGATCAAGAACTCTCGAATCTCTTTTTTTGTCTGCTAAGTAGAGTGACCACTTCCAGATTCAAATTAAATCTTGACCAAGCCAAAAATCGTCTTTTTGATATTCAATCAACGGTATTCTCTTCAATTTTACTTTAATGATTTTCAATTTTTTGACAACCGATAACATATTTGACAGTCAAAGAGAAATAGAGTCTAGAAGAGTTACGTTAATTGAATTTTGAAGATATGACTGCACGACTTCTACTCAATTAAGTATCACTTTGTTTCTGTTAAAATCGGTAAAATATAAAAATAATATTTCGAAGAATTTTCTTCAATTATGTGTTTTGTATTAAGATTCGGACAAATTGTGATCTATACCATACCATCTTATTTATGATAAATATAAGCTCTTTTATTGTTCCCGTCTCCACGAGAATTTCTCATGTGATTCCTTATGATATTCCATCGGAACATGTTGCACACTGTGCATTGGGGTGAAGCAAAGACGCTACTCCTTCCCTTGAGGAAATGTGAGCTCTAATTGCAAGATTATTTTCCGTATAACGTGTTATAACTGTTATTATTAAAGCCAAGAAACGGACCAATCTAGACCAACTAACTAATGACACATTTTTTCCAAAACGTCACATTAAATGTTCGTGTAATTGCGACAATTCTAAATGGTCAATATTTCACTTAGAAAAAAAAACTATGTTAGTAAACAGTGCTCTATATATTCATACACTGTAATTATACTCACACATGCATACATACAAACGTAGTTAAAAACGTACATGCATGCATATATAAACACATACATATTTACATACGGTATGTATGCATGTCATTCGGTATGTTTAAATGTAACGTATCTGACGTTTGTGTAAAATATAGTTCAATTGTCATGAAGACGTTGCCAATCTTTACTTTTTGTTTGGTTCTTTTTTAGTGAGTTTTTGCTGTGTTTCGAAAAAATCTCGTTACTAAATAAAGAAGAAACCAATAGAGTAAGAAAAAGCTTTAAAAATTTCAAATAAAAAGTCATACATCGTCTAGACGATCTCCACAAGACATCTAAAACCAATTTATCTAATTTCCGCCCCCCCCCTCTGTTTTAACTTCAGCTGCCATCTAGGAATACCGTCATCAATGCGTACGAGCATCATCGTTTGATTAAAGAGAAAAAGGGGCGAAAAATCGTTCGACACATTTCAAACCGTGTCGGAAGCATTCAAGATGTTTTGTGCAGACCTCTCTCAGATCTAGACACCAAGCTTAAGCTACACTAACGAAAAAAACTACTCAAAACACGAACAAATAACAAATAACAACAATAAATAACAACAGTAAATAACAACTATTACAAACAACAACAACAATCACAACGACGTAAAAACGACGACGATCGAGAAGCAACAAAAACAACAACAACAAAAACCGAGGTATTTATACTAAACAAGTAGAAGAAACTTGGTTACAACAATCACCACAGCATCAGCAACAACAACAACAACAATGGAATCAGTAAAAGCTGTTAGAAATGATTGTCTGCTGGCGGCGGTGACAGTGAAATAGCGGTGAAAGGTGCGGCGGAACTTCAACGGAATGGCATCACAAAACCATTGAAAAGTGATGGGAACGAACGAATGAACGGATGACGAAACAAGAGCGATAGAGACAGGCAGATCAAGAGGGTAAGACAGAAGATAATGTTGTAAATTATGAGACTCGTATTTAGGCGGTTTTAAAAGACTTGGAAAAGAAAGGGATGGAAAAGAGAGAGGGGGAAAGAGAGAGAGAGTTTTTGTGAAGGAAAAGTGGGCTGAAAGAAAGTTTCACAAGTTTCATTGACAAACTTGAAAACATCAAAAGCAAATAAAATTCGAAAGAAAAGGAAAAGATAAGAAAAAAATAAAACAAACAAAACCAAGAAGACAAATAAGAAGAAGAAGAAGACGAAGAAGGTGAGGAGCAAGGAGAACAAAATTTGTACAACACAAAAGTTTGTCATCAATCGTCCATTCTTTTATTTGTTTACTGTGGTTGTTGTTGTTCTTAATGTTGTTGTTGTTTTGCGCGATACACAACTCGATTAAAAGCTGCCGCTGCTTCTGATGCTGAGGCGTCGGCGCCTTTTGCCGACGACAATAATGAAATTATGAATGGCAACGGCGGGGGAAACCTGAAAGGAAAGAAACAGCAACAACAAACACCAAAGCAAGAACAACATCTGCAGAATTGACGACGGCGATGACAACGGAGACGAACTTTGCATATTTTTGCATAAGAAAAAAAGGACAAAAAAGCAAAAGCAAAAAAAGGTACGAAATTGAACCGCCAGGACTATCCGGGTAAATGTGCCGAGAATTATCTGTCTAAGCGTTTACCGCGTCCATTGCTAAACCGCCGATGGAATTCGATGCAATGCATATGATGCCGACGAAACAGCATCGTTTTTCAGCATTAGTTGCAGATACATTTGTATCTTACAGGTTTAACACTAGCGTACGGATGAATGTTGTTAGTGCTCGTCTCGTTCGTTCGTTCGTCTCTTCTCGTTCGTTCGTTCGTTGGTTCGTTTGTTCATTCTTTCATTTCTACGTACGCTTTCGGCAGTTATTTCAGACGATGCTGTTTTATTTGCTCTCACATTGTTGTTGTTGTTGTTGTTGCTGCTATTGTTGTTGTATTTATCGACGGCTGCTGTTTCTCGTTGTTTATTGAATTGCATGGTGCAACTCAATTCGTTGAATTCATTCGAAATTTTGCTTGTTCTTTCCTTCATCTCGTTTGTCTCAAAGAGCTGTACAAAACATCTCGCTGTGCGCTTAAGACACAGTTTCTTAATGCAGTACAGTTGTCGTTTATATCAATATGAAAGATTTAACATGGCACATGCTTTTAAAGTTGTCAAATCGGTAATACCTCGAATCATTAAGGTGAATTTCACTACTGCGATCAATTGACAGAACTGACATTCTGTTAATACGAATTTATTTTACTCTTTTATACAACACACTAAAGATGATGACACAATATTGTAAACATTATTGAAGTATAAGGAAGGAAACTAAACAGTTCCCGCATAATATTTCGGTGTTTTAATTTTATGAAGAAGGAGTAAAAAGTAAACTTTTCCTGTTTTCCTGCGATGTCCAAGAACTTAGAACATCAAAATTTTAACTCAAATTTCATTCCCCTTTGATTTAATTCATTATCATTTTATGCCATTAGTTTTCATTCATTATCACTTATTGTTTCATCATCCTCGGTCGTAATGTCTCGGTAACAAAAGTCACCACGATCTTCCCGTGATTTTTTTCACCATGTTACCTCGAAATTTGAGTATAAGTATATATTTTGGTAACATGTGATTTTATATATTTTGAGATCTATTATACTTATACTTATACGAAGTATATTTTGAGATCTAATTGAAAAGGTCTTGTGCAGCTTTTTACTTCATGCACCGTTTGTAAAGCGTGCGAATGTCGCTACGTCATACCTGTTGCTACCTTTTCATGATGAGTTTCTTGTTGTTATTTTTTCATTGTTGTTGTTGTTGTTGTTGTTGGCGTTGCATTGCTGTAATTGCCACTGATGTGGTTATTGCACTCGTTGTTGTTGTTGTTGTTGTTGGTACAACCAGTTGGTACGATTTTGCGGCATTGCTTCGATAATGTTTGTTTGATCTTTCGACTATTCTGCCAGACAGTTACTGCATGCACGTTGTTGTTGTTGTTATTTGTTATTATTGCTTGTTGTTGTTGTTGTTTAAAACGTAATGAATGTTCATGATTTTCTTTTCTGTTTTGGGTTTTGTTTTAGCCTTTTTTCCTCTCATTCCATAAAGAATAAAAGTTTACAATTTTTTTCGTGTTTCCGAAAGATTTTTATTTGTTTTACAATTACCGATTTACCATCATCTTCATCATTGTTGTTGCTTTCCCGGTGTTTTCTTTTTTACTTCCAGCATGTCAGGCATCATCGTGTACACCTCGATATGCATGAGTGTATGAGTGTTTGAATGAATGTATGTATGACTGTATTCATATTTAGTGAAGAGCCTTTCACAAGCGTGCAATGGATAAAAACAAATAAAACAAAGATAATAAAAAAATAAAAATGTAAAAAAAAAAATAAAAAATGAAAGCAGTCCAAAAGACGCCACCGCGCCAAAAATTATTTGCTGAAGTTAAAAGACTTCTTTTATTTACTTTTTCCCCGACACAAACAAAATAACCGCCGATACCCGGCTCGTTGCCGCCGTATTGACGCTGCTCAATTTGATCGCATTCACGTTTTTATTGATAATTGTTTCATGATATTCGTGATATTTTCTTTCCTTCAATTCTATTTCCTCGATCGCGTCTCATCCCGAAAGGAACGGAACGGCTCATCAGCATATCAAGAAATGTTTGATATATTTTTTAACGATTCAAGTCACGTTAAGTCAACTCACGTCGAATGTCAATCCAAATCTAATGACAATTTTTTCCAATCAAAACAAACGACAGAGGAAAGAATAGAAACTGCTGAGAGCTGCACAAGATGCTTTAAAATTATGAAAACATAATTTCTTGCAGTCTTGTTTAGTATCGAGTAGAAATGAACGATTTGGCGTAACAAAGCAAACGTCTATCAAGCAGACGAATGATTGGCTTCGTGATCTACTAGATTTATATTCATTCGTGTCTTCATTTTATTCATTTATAATCATTTAATTTATACATTCATTGCTTTTAATGCCATTCAATTTCATTCACTCCTTTGCTGAAAAAAACCCAAAGTAATCCAGAATATTTTGATGAAAAAACTAAGAAGGATGACGCATCACGATCTTTTATTTTCGACAGTGCTTCCACTGCATCGAAACAGGGCGCAGAGTTACCTAAACGAAGGCTTGACAATTGTTTCACGTCTTCAAAAGAACGTTTCATATGTCTTGTGGAGCTCTTTAGCAGTATAAAAAACGAAGTTAATTTTATAAAAATATAAATTATATTATTTTCGTATTGGTTATTTGTCAAAAAATCAATCAATCAGCCAGACAAACAAACCAACCAGCCATCAAACCCACAACAAGTTTTATTTTCAGTCATTACGTGAGCAAGTTCATTATTTAGGATCGCTTGCATAAAAGGCAAAATATTTGCTTTTCATACACATTTATACGACGCGACAACCAGTCGCGACAACTCAAATGTGCGTAAAACGAAATCAGCTCGGGCCTCCAAATTGATTCACTGACGAACAGACAGGCCCGACGCAGGCAGACAATAAGGCGAACAGAAGCCGGCGTGTGATGCGCATGCGTGTGCGTATAACCCGTAGGTGTGTAGGCGCGTTCTGGTTATTCGAGTGTGTGAGTGTGTGTGTGTATGCGTGTGTTTGTTTTTAGTGTGCAGGTATATGTGTAATGATCAATAGAAAGAACAATAAACAAAATATTTCTCATTGATGTCGGCTCAAATAAAAACAAAAACAACAACAACAACAACAAACAAATGACACCTAGCAATTATGCGTTCAATAATTGCTCTTCAAAACAATTCAAAAGCGAGTCTGTTCGGTCCCCCGTGTGTGTGGGTATGTGTGTACGTATATATATCTGTTTATTCGTGTGTATGCGTGTGTGATATTTGTAAAAACGTTTTCATTGTTTTTTTTCCTCCAATTTTTTTTTAAAAAAGAGAGAAATATTATAATTTTTTTTGAGAAAATAAAACGAGAAGAAACAACGAGAAGCGAGGCAATTCTTTGCCTTTACAAACGATCGCGCGCACATACCAATAAAAACATATAAATATTCTTCGTATTCATTAATATTTATTTCTATGTAATTGCTTTTACTGCAAAAACCTCTTTCTTTAATGTTGCTATTTATAGATGTTGTTGTTGTTGTTGTTTATTTGTTTGTTGTTGTTGCAATTGTTGTTGGTGGCGCTGTTGTCGCGGACATTTTTCAAAAGGAAAGAATCTTACCGCGTCTTGCAAACTGCTACTAGTGCTTGTTATTGTTGTTTTTGTTGTTGCTGTTGTTGTTGTTGTTTGCTGCTGGCATTGCAAGGCGCTAAAATGAAAAATCCTTATGCCTGCTGCTTCTGCTGGCTCGCTGACTTGCTTGCGTTGCCGTGTCCGGTATTCCGCCTTGCGTTAAAGCAAACGAAACTCTTTTGCGAAATATTATTGAGCTTCAAATTACGAAACATAAAAAATTCTTTTATGATTCTTTCAATTATTTTTATTATTTTTTGTTTCTCTTCTTTGCAATTTAATTTTAATAAACATTGCTTATACCGCAAACTCAAACTCATCACTGTCGGTCGTTTGCGATATTTTCTTATTAAGCAAAAGAAAAATCTTTATAGAAAATGTTTATAGAATAACTTAAAAAAACAAACGCACGCACAGACATAAAATAAATAAACAAACAAATCCAACTAATAAAAATATCTTCTATTGCCCGGACTTTATTCCAGCCACGTAGAAGCGCAAGAAGCAATCTTTCTTTTTTTATTTCTAATAGTTTTATTTTTGTCATAAACTGTGTTTACGCGTGTATGTGTGTGTGAAGCTGTATATATGTATGTATATGTATCTTCAAAATTTTTGTATTTTTTTTTATTTTTACGCACACTTTCGGCGTAAAAACTTCACAAATTCCGCGAAACGATCGCAACGTCTGGATGCCAAACATCAACTGAATTTCATGGAGTAGACAACATAAAAAAGACGGCAGCATAACATCCAACGACAGCATCAATTCGGAAAAGTCTGCAAAGCGAGTGTGTCTGCACGAAGAGAGCGAGTGATCGAGCTGGCGCGAGAGACAGAGAGAAAGAAGGAGAAAGAGAGGAAGAAACACGATCCATCAATCAGAATCGATAAAACAATTATCTGAAATCGTATAAACACAAAACACATCTAATGAAAATATATCCATGAAATGCAGAAGAACAAAAGCAAATAAATATGTGATTAACTAAAAGTTTATTTGTAAAATTACATTAAAAAATATTAAGCATGTATACATTTTTGATATTTATTTTTTTGTTATATTTAACGTTCAAAATTAATAAAAGAAATTTATCTTTAAAACGAATCGAAAAAAATTAACTTCCACCTCGTCTAAACTAAAAAAATTACTCAACACAGCATTTGTTGAAAAAACTATCTAATATCCAAACCTTCTGAGTTGTTGAAGAAATTCGAGCGATGCGTTGAAAAAGGGGAAATATTCTTTCGAGTAACTAATCTTTCAGGTTAGAATTACAGCTAACTCGTTAATGTGTATTGTTTTTGTGATGATAAAATATTCCCAGAGATGGCGCTGTTTTATTTATAAAAAATTTAGCATAGACAAAAGGAGACAAAATAATTGAGTTGAAATTCAAACCGTTTGTGAATGCAATCTCAAAAAGGGAATTTTAGCTGAGTTTCAAATTATTTCCGTCTCACTTAATGATGAAAATTATTGAGAATGGACCAATTCTACCCGTAATTTTTAACGATTTTGATATACATGAAAAATATGAAATATTCAACTTATCGAACTTTTCAAACTCATTCAGCTTATCTTCGAGACGCAGTCCTCAAAATGGAACTTGCCCATAATCTGTTTTGGTAAAAGAATTTTCAACACAATTTTTTAAGAAAATTTCTTATTTTTATTTGAATATAAATATATAAAATTTACATATAAAAGTAAGAAAGTATACATTGAAATGTAAGTATGTGGTGGTGGGTATTTCATCAATATAAAAAGTGGTTCAGTTGCCACAATAGAATTGTTTGTTTATTGTTGCACAAAGACGTTTTTACTACAGAATACAAAATACTCTGGGCTGTACGTAAAAACTAATACTTAAGAAAAACAGAAAACAAATGCTTTTATAATTCTTCTTAGAAATGCCATAAAACTACTAGCAGTTATTCACCAAAAAACTGCAAAAGGGAATTTGTTAATGGTGAATCTCGTTGCGAAGACGTAGAGGAACGTCTACGTTATTCAGAAAAATTCCAGCATTTTGATAAAGATAAATTCTGGATTTTTATTTCTAAAAAACTCATTAAATTTATTAAATAAATGCTGTGTAAAGAGAAAAGCGTCGTTGTTGTTGTTGTTTCTGTTTGTATAGACATTTTATACAAATTATTGCAGCTCAAAAAACTTAATTAATTTCAACACCTCAAAAGAGTTAGTTTTGCGTTCTTGTTGTATTTTTTTATTATCAATATTTTTGTTTGCATTTTATTTTTTGCATTTATAAAATCTTTTAGAATAAATTTTAAGGCCTGGCGTATTTTCTTGTACTTTTATTTAATTCGTTGGGGATTGTTTTATTATTTTATTGATAGCATTTGTTAATCAAATCGGATGGTTTGTTTTTTGGCCAATGTATTTCTTCAATACTTCATCATTACAATTAAAATTTTCTTTAAATGATTAAAAGAATGTATGCTTGTAAATGAAAAAAAGTAAAGAAAATAGAAATTTTCAATCGAGCTCATTGTGACGTAAAGCTAAGTTAAAATGCTTTGAAATTGTTTAGAAATAATTATTTTTGCTTTACGAAAATTTGCAAAATAAAAGGATTAAATATTCAAACGACACAAATCAATCATTCGTCGTCTACAACTAAAAAGCAACAACACAACACACAAATACAAAATGTATTTTAATATTATTATAATCGTGGTAATAATAATAATGAAAATAATGATATTAAGAATAAGAATAATAATAATAATAATAGTAATAATATAATATTAATAATAATATTAAATATAATAAGAATAAGAATAAGAATAATAATAATAATAATAAAATGAGAAAGAGTATTACCGAAATTGTAAAAAAGAATTCTTAAAATACTAAATGATATAGAAGCGAATTATTTCTTTAATTCGAAACGTGAAAATTGTGTAATGAAATTAATATTTTTTAATAATCATAAGAAAGTAATACTAATTTGAAATCTGCGTCAAATTAATTATAATGCATGCAGTTGTTGTTTTCCTTTTTTGTATATAAAATAATTTGTTTGATTGATTAATTGATTCGTCCACAACTTGTTCATTTTGTTAAAATAAATATTATTTTCTTTCATCTTTATATTTAAATGCTGTTGCCGTTTTAACGTGCGTTGTCGGAGGAATGAATTTTCTTTGTTTTATTATCGTTCCTCTTTTCTCGTTCTTTATGTCTCTTTTTGTTTTCTGCACTAAATCCATTTTATCGCCTTTCCGTTTCCGTTGTGAAGAAAACCGTTTGCAGTTTTTTATTTTCTATTTTTTTTTTGCTTTAATCCATTCTAAAACTGGCTCTCTTCGCGTGTCGTTGTTGTTGTTGTTGTAACAGTTTCGGCCTCTCCGTTAGTTTTTTCATGTGAAATGCTGGTTATGACGGATTTGATGACAACAGAATTGGTCGATGTTTCCGTGGTGTTGCTAAAGAGAAGGAAACAAATAAATTTAGAATTTCAATTCAAAAGAAAACCGATTGATTTTCTAAAATAAAAATAATGAAATGAATTTCATCTCACCCGCTTGGTGCTAAATCCATTAGATTGGGTATATTTAAATCGGTGATGTCTTTCATATTGACGTTGGTAACAGTTTGATTTGTCTGTGTACTCAAG
The DNA here is from genome assembly GCA_963966595.1 of Physocephala rufipes. Classification (NCBI taxonomy): domain Eukaryota; kingdom Metazoa; phylum Arthropoda; class Insecta; order Diptera; family Conopidae; genus Physocephala; species Physocephala rufipes. The sequence goes on from OZ016502.1 coordinate 24,209,717, forward strand.
ACGGAGAGGCGACCTAAAAGAAGGAAACAAATCATTTGAATAAGAAAAAAATTACAAGGCGTGTTCTAACAATGATAAGTTCAGGTCATCATAATCCCTAAAGGGGGCGATATTAATATTTATTAACGACGACAATGGAGGAACAGAGCTTCTCCTCTTTGCTTAGCGATGACTCCTTATGCAAAACAACTTAGAATTGATGTACATTAATTATTTCACGACACAAAAGCAACGAACAAAAGGCAACGATACAACGAATAATCCGCGCGTTTCGACAAAAGAATTCCCCAAACAAAAAAACAATCTCCCATGAATACAATTCAAGATAAGAGAATTTTCTAAGCACCTTACACTTAATCAATTATATCACTTATAGAATATGAGGTTTTAATTTTGAAAATGCCTTAAGACAAATCTCAAATACTGTCATAAGAAATTCTATTCAGTCAATCAGGTAATCAGAAAAATAACAGAACCAATTTGAAGAAGTCCCTAGCAGTTCGGAGGATGTACTTAAGTGCCTTAAATGTGATTGTTTCAAATGTAAACACTTACCAACTGTCTCTTCTGTCGTCGTCGAACAGAGTGTTGTTGTTGTTGTATTTAAATGATCACGCACAGAGTCAACAGTGATATCGCCAATAGAACTGGTAATGGTTTCGTTGGCACGATTTGGCGAATTACCGTTACTCTCACCACCAATACCGTTGGTAAGGCCATTCGTTTCAACATTAACTTCCAACGGTTTTGTTGAGTTTTCCTTTGCAATCGATTCAATAACTTCAATCTTTTTCTGTGATGTCTTTTCGATGGTTTCTGCAATGCCTTCAGTTTCAGTTTCATTATCGAGTGTTTTATCATTTTCAACGGGAACATTTGATTCAGTTTCTTCGCTAATCAATTCTTCAACTTCGATACTGCCAAGTGCTGTAACGACTTTGGAGGTAGCCAAAGAAATGCGCTGTACTTCAGAGGAAGACATCATATAAAGGGCTTCACCACCATTCGTAAAGCATAAAGACGATATACCACTAAAATATTACAGAGCATTAAAATCGATGGAAATTATTTATAAAAAAGAAGAGTCAGCATAAAGTCAAAACGTACTTGATATCCTCACGCCGTACGGCTGCTGCATTCAATTGCCTCTTCAATTCTGGTACAGATAGTACCATAATATCACCTAAATTGGTCAAGCAAAGCAATGCCATTTCATGATACGGACGTGCATCATCGTGGACTGATGCCGTGCTTTTATTGGCTGCATCAGTTGCATTTGCTTCGACCGAGCGTGAAGACTTCGTTGGACTGCCGGCTATTGCGACACCAGCACCTTGAAGAATTTCGACCGGGACGCGACACGAGAAGGAACCGAAATGTATACGACGAACTCGTGCTCCTTCGTTGGCAGTCAATTTATATTTATTAATTGGCTTGAGTTGTGGCAGTGAGAAGAGTTTGAATTGCTCTTCTGAAGCAATCAATAGACGATGTGGAGGCGGTGATGGTGGTGTACCGCTACCACAATAAGGATGTTCAAGGGGGCAGCCGGTATTATCGAATATCGAAATACCAACAACCGGAGCGCGATGTTTCAATTGAATTTCTTTAGCCAATTGAGCCGAAATTCGTTGTGGTTGTTGTTGCGTTGCCGCTGCAGTAGCAGTCTGTTCACCATCGGCTGATGGAGACACGGCATTATCGGCAGTTTGTGATGGTGGTGGTGGTGGTGGTAAATGCAATAAAAATACTGAGACGGTACTGGAATTAGTGGCAGACCACAAAGTGGGAGATGTTGTATTGACTGTGGAAGAATGCGAAGAAGTGGAATTGTGATATTATTTAAATGAAGCAGTGGCATTCAAGGTTCTCACCATTTGTTATATAAGTTTTAGCAAAAAGCAGGCAACGGACCATTGAACCCATGCCATCGTCCGGAGAACGTGCCTCTACCTGACGCTCAACAGGTCGTGCATCCAACTGAAAGTAAATAAAAGAAATAAAATCGATTTTTTTTCTAAATTGAAATCCTAAAATCCGGAATTCTTTTCTGGAGGATATCTCAATATATTGGATACGGCACTGTATTGCCGAACATAATTATATCGTTTGTACTTACCGTTGTGGGCACTTGTTGCGTTGGATTGTTTCGGGTTGAACGACCTTTGCGCAACTTACGAAAGGATTCACGCAGTGATTTCTTGAATGATTTACGACGCGATAATTGCTCGCCAGCACCGGTTAAATCTTTGATGAAAAGATTTAATTGTGATTGTATTTTGCTTTTCTTTCAGGAGAAATTATTCAATTAAATCTTACCGTTTGGATTAAGTGTACATCGATGAAAAACTGGCAAATAATTTTTAAAATCAAATAGCACCAAACCATGAGCTGTGCCCGCTGATACCAAACCCCAATGTGCTTGTAAGGCCAAGCAAGTAATGCTTGCCGGCGGTAGAACTTGTAAAACGCCTGTGATCTGAACGCCGGCATCGCCTACCGGTTCGGCGCCATCTTCCAGCAATGATGAACGTACATTCAATTGATCGTGACCCTTCCAAACAAAACCATCACGATCGCTCACCAAATTCATTGAGCTTACTTTCAAAGGACCCTTCTCCTCGCTCTCACCATCGAAATTACCAATAACAATTTGACCAGCTGTACCGCCAACAATCAGACGGCCAGTCGTGGGACAAAGTGATATTTTCTTAATAGCCAGACGTGGATCATCGGAATAAGGATCAAAAAGTCCAGCTTTACGAAACGGTGGTTCTGAATCGTCTAGAGGTTCGGATGGGTCTGTAGCGGCTGCTGGAATATCATCGGGATTTTCGGGACTGCGAATGAATTTGAAGAAGAATTAAATTTAAACTAAAATCGTTGCGATAAATAAATTCGATTGCAAAATATACCCGAATAGGAATGATGTTTTGAAATGATATATCGGTTTGAGTATGACTTCAGTACAGTCCCAAAATTTAACAGAACCATCTTCATGACCGGTTAATAAGATTTCATAAAAACGCGACGAATTCTCGTTAGTACTATCTTCGACTACTGTCTCATCCTCCGGTATTGTGCCACCTGTAATCGGCCAGGCAATTGTACTGTATTCAGCATCTTGTTCGGCGCCGGCATTCAAAATCTTATCGTAAACATCCTGCGTGACTTGTGAAGAGAGATGATTGCACGTAACCGCCGACGCATGTACGGAATGTAAATAGGGCGCTTTTATAGCGGGCAGTTTTGGATCGGTTAAATCGTAAGCGCATAATTCTTCCTCTAGCAACACAATAAGCACTTCCGCCGTATCGGGTTGCTCATTACCATACGTAACAAAGAAATCGATCACTTTCGAAGTGAAATCCAAACAAATCTTACTACCATCACTTCCATGAACCGAAACGCAATTGTGATCACCATAAGCAGACCGCGGCATCCCACCAGAAAATATGATCACGTCCACGGAGGCACTGAATAGGAAAGTATGAAATATAAAAATACTACCAAAGTAATGTGTTATTGTTCATGAAGAACTACTAACCCGCGTTTGCCTTTATATAAACGATTAATACTCTTACACGGATCCGGCCCATATGGCACGTAGTTGAGATCTTTAGGTGCTTCCGCTTTTGCAACATTCCAAGTGGCAAATGAACCATCGGCATGATACCATGTAAATTGTGTCCCTCCGGCATTCACGTACAAGCCAACACTTTGACCATGACCGGGTGCTACGTAAGCTCGTACCACCGAAGCGGTCTCTATATCCCAGAGAACGCATAGACCGCGATTGTAGGCAATCAACAGTTTGTTTAGATCGTTTGGCAATTGCCGTATGGTTTCAATAGCGCCTGGATTTAGCTTGTAAGTGGGCGGAACTTGTTCTAGCACCACATCATGATAGATTACCGGTTCTCGAATCGAAAATGATTTCAAATCGAATTGATAAACGTTGCCACCTTCGGTACCGATCCAAACAATATCCTTATTCAGCGAGCAGCATAATGCCGAAACTTTCTTCAATTTGCCATCGAAAGGCAACGTTTTGACCGCCACCAATGTCGATCCTACCGGTTCCCAGAGTACTAGCTGATTAGCAGCGGTTAGGGATAGGACACGCCCAGTTCCATAAACCCATTCGAGAAGTTGAACATTAATATCGGATGGAATGTTATTCACTAAAGCATGCTGACCGTAAAATTCAACACCCGGCTGACCGAAGATCTTAATGGCACCGGTCTGAGTACCAATTGCCATCAGTTTCGATACAGGATCGTAGGCCAAAGCAGAGGGCTTGTGAGGAAAACCATGTTGGGCGGTCTGAAATTTTAAAGAAAAAGATAACAGTAAAAGTTGAGACGATCATAGTAATGATGATGATGATGATGATAGATATGATAATCACGATGATTTAGGTGCAATCTAAACAACTATGAAACATAATTATATTCTGATTTTTTTCTATTTAAATAATTGTACCGTAAGTAATTTTTTAATTAAGCCAAACAAGTTTTTTGATATTATTAAAAAGTATTTCCTCTCTAACTGACTTCAACTTCAAATTCATAAAATTTATATGAAAAATTTTCGCTTGAACTAAATTCGGTCACTCAGTCATATTTCACTCCCCTCTAACCACCTTCCCCAGTTTCGGTCCAACCACGTTTATGGTCGACTTCCATACAAGTTTCACTTGACGTTTGTTATTTAATTGGTTTCTATTTTCATTTTTTTTCTCATTCTCATTTTTTTTCTCATTTCTCATAAAGAAATCTGTTAGTTCACAACGAGAAGTTTTGAAGTAACGTATTGTTAAATTTAACCACGCTACGGTGAATCAATTAAGAAAAAATAAAAAAGACTCAACTAAAGACTCAAACTAAAAGATTTCTTCTACGATTAATTCATAAATTAAATCTAAAATTGATGAAATGAAGCATTAAGTATATACAAAAAATTATTTTATGTTATCGCAGAAAATAAAACAACATTGTAATCATAATTATAACCATTTTTAGAAAGTAAACAAACGATAAAATTTTTACAAGCCTCTATTTTTAATATTTTACTTAAACTCTACGAAGCTCATTAATATTAAGAAAAACATTATTCCTCTTCAAGCTCAATTTTTCTTTTCAAAATGTAAAAATTAAAGGCAAAATTCTAAATACTTAAGGATTCCCAAGGAATATTAAATTTTCTTTCTTTCTGATATTTCTAACTGAAAAAAATTATCAAAAATATTCAAAAGATAAATAAATAAAAATTCCTTTTTTTGGTAAAAATTTCTAAATTACTAAAATGCTGCTTCCCCCCAGCCGATATTCATCCTTCCTTCTTCTCTTCACCATTCCATTCACTTTGCATTCACAAATCTTTTGATTAATTACTCACACTTCAGACAGAGCATTCAAAAGCTTCTGAATACTCTCCTCGTTCGCAAGAGAAATATTCAATAGCTCTAACTCAGAGGTAAATACTTTTAAATCCTCTAAATAATCTCATAAAAACATTTTTTTTAAAAAATTAATAGAAATCCGAATTCTATGAATATACTCATAAACTGAATACATTTAGGAGTTATAAAAGAGTTGAAGACAATGTAATATTCGCAGATTCAGATATTTTTATTGATTATCGTTTTTATGATTATATTTTTTTATTCTCTTATTTTATTATTATTTTTAATTATTTATAAATATTTTATTTTTATTCAGAGATTTCTAAGACTGTTCTCTCTTAAAAAGTACTAAAAATTGAAAAACTTAATAAAAATAAAACAAATTATAAAATATTAAAATAAATAAAATTATTCGTTCATTCAGAAAATGACGAATTTTATTAAAAAGGAGTAAGTTTTTTCAAAAATAAGTCAAAATTTAAGACAAATTTCGAAACGTCCAAAACGACAAAGCAGAAGCATCTTCTCATTAGTGCATATTTCCCAACACGTGAACTGAGTGTACTTTAAAAAAAACAGTTTAAAAAACATTAACAGTGAACAGTTTAAAAAAAATTTTCCAATAGCTACATAACAGTTCCTTCATTTAAAACGAAGGCAGCCTGGAAAATATTCCACAATGTGAGAATGTTAAAACGCCAAACAGGATTAACATTTTAATCGCAAAATAAGTCTAGCAAAGAAAAACTCTTCAAATATATCCAAAAATTACTATCGTAATTCTAAGTCGATTGTTGTAAATTTATTCAAAATTTCCATGGGAATAATAATCTGACCATATGTTTGCTACAATAAATAACAAAAAAAAATCCTAACCGATATTTCTGTAAGAGCGCAATAATTCACAGATAGCAATACTGTGCATGTTTGTTCAGTTTGTTTTGAATGAAAAACATTCTATTGAAAAATGTCCGTCAATTACGATAAAATCCGTTTATTCGAAATAATCGATGATGATTGTTTTCTTACTGTGGAATGCAAGAAATGCATTAATCTGTGCAATGGAGTTAACAGATATCAAACATTTCAGTTTTTCATTCTCTCAAAAAAATATTTAATATTAGTTTTAAAAAAATGTTATCAATTACTAAATTGAACACAATGAATAAAACTCATGCAACCGAACAACTATAACAGATTAATTTAAAAAAAAGAAATGAATTTTATTTCACACTTTCAAATATTTTTTGATAATTCTTGAGTAGGAAACACGATGCGGGTTCGTTTTATTAAAAAAATTGATTTTTTATTTATAAAAAAACATTTAATGCACAACCAGTATTCAAGTTAAAACAATGCATTTAATTATTTCTTACGCATTACTCTACGCATATGCATTTCTTATCATTTCTTACGAAGGAATTTCCATCGAGAAGGAAGTGAAAAGGTTTCGAGTAGATACGGATTGACTGAAGAATGCAGATTAAAATTTTAAAGGCTACAACATCTGCAGGCTGCTGCCGTTCCTGCTAGATTATATCTTACTTTACAATCCAAGGATCATCATCATCATCGTCGTCATCATCAACATAATCCTCATTAGACTGATTGCATACGGAACGTACGTAAATGTTATCAATTTGAAGCTATTCATTTTTTTCTTATAAATCAAATAAATAAAAATACGAAATAAGAAAACACTAAAATCAAACAACTGACAAACAATCAGTTGCTGTTGTTTTTTCTGTTTTGTTTTTGCTCTTGAAATTTATTGGAGTGCAAACAGGAAGTACGTGCGTACGTACCCGCAAAGAAAAAGAATAAATAGCAAAAGGAAAGAAATAGTTTGGTAAAATATGTAAGAGTCATTATACTAAAGAATTAAATGTCAAAGTTGATTGGTGATTTGTTGTCCCTTAAAGAAAGTCGAGGAAATTTATAGATAAGCATAATTTGGTTTTAGAGATATCACACGTACATTTAGTTTCATGACATTCTAAAAGAAAGGATTTCATTCTGTCAAGTCATAATTGCATACAAAGGCTTTATTATGAAATAGCCAAGAAGGTCGACTCAGGAGGGAAAGGGGGAGGGGGTAAAGGAATATTGATAGTACTCCTTCTTCACCGAGCACAATTCAAGATTCAGGAAAATAGAGCAATTCTGCTACAGCAATTTGTAATAATTTTTTTACGTTTTCTGGGAAATTTTTCACATTTTTTTCCGCAAATTTCAATTTATGACCCACTGTGTTTTTATGAATAACATTTTAAAATTTAAATTAAAAGAAAATCAATTATTCCATATAAAAATTTGTTTTTGCTTTGAAACGATATTTTAGCACAAACCTTCAGGCACTCTTTTTCGACATTTTTATACAGTATTCGGTAATACGATAATCACATATACCGTTATATTTACCTTCCGAATTTTGCGACCGCCATCAGTACGTGAATTCTTAAGAAAACCTTCCGTGTAAAAAAGCATCGCTTAACTAAATTTACGAATACTTTTTAACTGCCTCAAGAGGTCTGGTCTGGCACAATGGTGCTCTGCTAATGATGATGACGATGATGATGATCATCATCATAAGGATGATGATAAAAACAACGTTGGTTTGAGAGTTGTTGGTTGGTTGGTTCGTTTGATTTGTATTGTGTTTGTATTGTTGATCGTTTGGTTGGTTAAGAAGCTTAGCTTGGTCGAAAAAGCCCCGTCAGTCGAGCTCATTGTTTTTATTTTTATTATGATTATTCTGTTGGTCGGTAGATGTGGTTGTTTTTTTTTTGGGTTTGTATAATTGTTTTTTACGTTTTTCGACTTTTTTACATTGTTTCTCTTTCAATTTCGAGTAGTTTCAAGCATTATTATAATCATCATAATCATCATCATCATTATGATTAGCAACCTTAACTATAACAAATTCGTAACCAGTTAAGCGTTGAGAACTTTAGCTTGGCCTGATTTGGACTCAAGAAGGTAGGTTCAAGTTTGAAGTAAGTGTTTTTATTGTTTTCGCTTTAACAACAACAACAACAATTTCTACAATAATGGTACAAAATGAAACCGCAAAAGAAGACCGAGAGGAAGCAATGAAACATCAGACAGAAAATCATTTGGGCGGTTTTTTTTTTTGAAATAAAACAACTTTGAGATCTGGACGAGAAAAAGAAAGGAAGGGTGAAAGCTAGTGGAAAAGAAGGAAAAGGTGGAGAAAGAGGTAGAGGAGGAGTAGAAGGAAAGAGAGAGAGAGGGGGGATTATATTTAAAGTTTTATTACTTCAAATTAAAAGCTTAGCGATCACCGTGTAAATGATAAAAAGATAAAAATTTAGCGAAAGGAAGAAGGAATTAATAGTAAAAAAGTTCACACCCGATTTTGTGATTATTTCTTTCTGGAATATATTGAACCAAAATTTTATATTTTACATTTAATCTCGAAGACTATTAACTTTGGATTATATTTTTCTTGTCTTGATTTTATTTTTACTTCGTTAATTTTATTCTCAAATTTAATTTAATTTAAAATTTTCATATTATTTATTCATGCTTTATTATTTCCTTTACAAACGCTAGTATTGCATTATCTCAGTTTTTAAAAATCCAACATCCGTAGGGTATAATCACATTGTGCTTCATTTTCAACGCATATCGTATTTGATGGAATAAAGCTATAAAGCCATATTACGAATCTAGGCCGCATCGGCTCGTCGAAAAAGCCGAAATTAGAGCTCCAACATATTCAAATTTTCTCATGAAGATTTATCGTCAAGATCAACCACCCTTTTTTTTGAACATCCACAAAATGTGTTTTGTTTTTCATTTCGCAATGACTTTATCTGCCCAAAGTTCATTCACAAAAATTCTTAAAAACCGTTACATTATTTAAAAAATGTATTAATTTAACCGAAACGCCTCGCTGAGTTTAATTATTGTGTGTGTGTGTTATTGCCACGGATGGTTGCTTCTGCGCTACGCATAATATCAGATAAATTTTTCTTCGCGGGAGACGGAGCTCATAACCAAAATAAAACAATTTTAGAAACATTATTATTATAAATAAATGCAAGATTATGATGAAACAGTGGAGTGTTGTTTAATTTGGTATGTAAAAATTTTATCTATTTTATTATTTCAAAGAATTATAAAGAGAGTTTAATTTTTATTGAAGCGAAACTCATTCTGCGATTCTTCAAATTAACGTCCAAAAATTTATGTCAAAGAATTTTAAAATTAAATTTAATGTTTCTCAATGACTAAGTGATTTTTAATTTTTTTATGTAATTATTTTCAAATTAATTCGAGAAAATATAAATATTTGGAAAGATTTGGGAAACGGTTAAAATATCGAACAGTTAAAATAACGATGAAATGCCAATAGTTATTAAAAATCTCATGCAACAAAATCCCAGACGCAAAAACTGAAAAATAATCACAGTGCGTAGGAGATAATACGAATATTATCGCAAAAAAAATTAAATACAAAATTATTGTTAACATAAAAACCAAGATTTCCCTTAATAAAACCTTCTAACCTATGCGCGATCAAAGGCCGCCACGTCCAAAAACGTTGTACTGAGAAATACTATTAGCAAGAATTCAAAAGAATATTAATCAATTAATTCATTAATCAATGATTATTTTATTTTGTTTTGTAATTTATTTGTCTCGAGATTTTTTATTTGTCTCGAGATTTTCTTTCTTCGAAAATTCATTATTTCGCGATTTTTTTTTGTCCGCGATTTTATCATTTTTATCAATTTATTTTATCATGTTTTTAGCAAAAATCTTTTTTTCATTCAAATTTAACTCTCATAGTCTCCAGCTTTTGTCTCATTTTGCCAAGCAACATTTTCTACAACGATGAGTTGCAGTTCTTGTAGTCATGACCCATGACGTTATAACCGCAAAAGCATCGGCACGACTTTAACATTCTACAAAGCACAAAAGCGGTAATGATAACAAACAAACAAACAGAAAAAACGAAAACAAAAAGAAACAATAAAAATACACAAATCTGGGGTTTATGTTTGGTGTGCTTTTTCAATTCGTTTGGAATAGTTTAGCATAAAATCTATGGAGAAACTATTGATTGCAGTACGAGTAACGCATTCATCCATCCATTCGTCTGTTTATCATTCGTTTCGTGCAGAGTCAAAGTATTGTTGGGTAGTTTCGTGAGTTCTGGACAAGTGCTTAAGCAGAAGTGCATTGCCAAAAAGAAAAAATTCGAAAATTTTGTTTTTATAGAAAACAAATAATAACGTCTAACGATATCTCCTTTCTATTTTTTGAAACTTTTTTTGAACTCGTTACTAAGGCTACTTTCGAAATCTTAAATAAACCTTTGCATCGTTCTTCTCTTGAAAATGGCCCCGCGTCAACAATTGATGAACTTTATGCCAAACGATGATGATAACGAAAACAACAACAATAACAATAACGACAACAACAAAAACAGCAACTGCAGCAACTGCAACAGCCTGATCCTGAGCAGTAGCAATAGCAATAGAAACGACAACAGGTACAACACCATTATTACAATCATTACCACCGACCGAATGGGTTGGCTTGTAAATTATAAACCGTACAATAAAAATCGTTGAAAAAGGCTTTACCGTGAGCTAACCACCGTGAACGAAAATGAGGGGGGTGGGGCAGCTGTGGAGAGGAGGCGAAATATTGGTAGGTAAGCTTATAAGACTATATAAGTCCGTTTGTTTATATACATCCGTTGCGATGGATTTGAATTCAACTCGTTATTGTTTACCTCATTTCCCGGCTTTTTTGTACACCTTGTACCACAATTAAAAAAACAAAGGAGGGAGGGCGGGGGGTAAAAGAAACATGATTAACGAATACATGAGGTTAGACTCGGTCGGTCTCTATCAACCGTTATTTTGTTGTTGTTGATGGTTGTTGGTGTTGTTCACTTGTTGTACGTCTATCAAAAAAAATTCGTTAAGCCGGTCGAAAGAAACGAACAGAGATTGATGATAAATAGAAATTAGTCACGTCTATACGATTGTTGTTTCTGGTGTTATTGGTGTCATCTGTACTCCATGTAGATGTTCCTCTCACTCTCTTTCTTTTGATGGGTTTCCATTAAACCCACCTGGCTTAATTTTTTTCGCTTTGAAATTAATTTTATTAATTAAAAAACTTATTTTCTTTCTCTTTAATTAAGTTTATACAAAGTTTAAATGAGAGTGTGATACTTTCCTGATTTTGAATGAGAGTCTGTCTGATTTATGCACTTTAATTAAATAATCTTTTATTCTATTTTAATGATTTAATCATTAGTTTAACGATTTATAAATTAAATCATGTATTATATGATCAGTTAGATGCGCGATCGAAAATTGCGATAAAATAAAACTAGATTAAGAAAACGATTGGGAATAAGAATAAGTGACATAATCACCAAAGAAGAAAATACTGGTTTTGAGAGGAAATAGATCAAAGAAATTATCACTGACCGATTAATTATGACGTGTCATGGATGAATTATTATATGGACGTCATAAGTTAAAATATTTCGAAGAAATAGGGCTGGTTTCCTTTGCAAACATCGTAAAGTATTACGAGCGCAGTTCAATGTATTTTCGATATTATTGATCGTTAACGTTTATGCTTTGGTTTTCTAAAAAATCCTTTATAATTTTAGTGCATTCCTTATATTTGGATACGAACCTTCCTCAATGCATTCAAAAAACTCAATTCTTCTAAAGAATTACTAGGAAATAGCCCTGATATCGAGAACTCATTGAAAATTCTGTAAAATAGGACGGAAATAGGCCTCGTTTTTTCCTAACCAGTTTTTAAAATTTTATTAAAAGAAATTGAAGGTAGAGTGAATGCAATAAAATATTGGAAAATTATGAAATATTTTTGAAAGCCGAAAAATTAAAAATAAAGTTCGAATAAAAAAAACTACAACAACCCTAATGACATTTTTTATTGTTCTATTGTCGCAAAAAGCGCAACAGATCTACCCACATCGTCAATATGCGCAATGCAAAGATTGTTGTCCTCCGGAAGTGCCAAGTGGGTTCAAATTTCATTGGAAATGCTTTTGTTTTTCATTGAGAACGGGTTAGCCAACTATAATCGCGTTAACATTAAAAAGTTGAGCCTAGTTCTCTGTTCTTTTCTTGATCCGGCCACGAGGATTCATGATTAGAGGTCAGTCGAAGTACAAAAGATTCTGCACTCGTTGAGCGTGAAATTTTCTAACGAGAATAGAATGGTATAGTGGCTACGAGCCGGCTGGAAACATCGCTCTGTCTTATAATTACGGTTCCGATTTTTTCTCTTCCTAATTATTTTCTAAGATTATGTTTGTTCTAAAAGCGTTTTAAATTAAAAATCTGATGTACGCAACACATGACGTCCTTGTAAAACTATTCAGTCACACCTATTAGTCTCGACGTAACTGTTCAAAATAGACTCAGGGATGATTAAAATGTTTATTTCCGCTGAAATCTAAATTTCGAAATATTCAGATCACAAGTAAGCAAAACACAAAGTTCATTTTCGAAGAAACTATAAATTGGCGTTCTTTAACGATAAAAATTTTATCAAATTTGTGTTGCGGTTTTAGGATCGGCTATCCTTTCTTTAACTGTGATATAAAGGGATATAAACGGGACACAAGGGTATAAAATCGAGGTATGTTTGCAAACATCTTAAGTGATTTCTTTCTTTATATATTTAGTTACAAATTAATCGTTTCTTTATATCTTAGGAGTACAAGTTCTCAGCGTTGTTTGCGTTGTTTGTTATCAAGGAAAGGACAATAAAAAAACAAGAAAAAAACGACGACGACATACAATACATACAATAAATACCCATAACAAGTGATTATATACGCTATAATAAGACTCTACTACCATTAGTGATTCGACAAGGCCTGTCTTGGCCACACCTGCAGTATATCGAAATTTGTTCTTCCTTCGTCTTCTTCTTCTTTTAATTTTTGCTTTCTTTCTTGTTTTCCTTCTTTATCAGCTATTGTTCGTATTTAAAGTTCTTTGAAGTTATTCGTTTGTTTATTTCTATATTCTATCGTATGTTTGTTTGTTGAGATTGTTGTTGTTATTGTTATTGTTGTTCGATTCTCTTTCAAATTATAATGGCCGGAGCCTTTGGTACGACTTGCGACGGAAACAAAAAAAAAACCCATATTGTATCAATAAATATATAATTTTATACCTCTGCGGTTTTTTACTCGCGAACAAAAAAAAACTGATATTTAACAAAACATTCTTTTTCTTATTCTCTGTCGTTTTTTCTCGTTCGTTCTCTTCTTCGCCAACATCAATGCCATTCTCAATATATTGCTCGCATTAAAAACAGCTGACATATTCTTTGATAATTTAAAAAAAGGTAAAAAAAATTCCCCACAAACTTTACACTTTTATTCAATTATTGATCGATTAACTGTTTGTTTCTTTTCTCGAGTGATAAATAGGTTTTTACGCAAAGAGCTAGCAGAGTCAATCAATTCATTAATATGCCAGAAGAAAGATCTATCTGATATGAAAAATGTTTCTCATACAGGCTCTAAATTGTTCAATAATTAATAATTTTGTGCTCAAACGCGAGGATAAATTTCACAAGCATAGGCATAACTCGCAATGATTTAATTCCTTCTTCCTATTTTTCTAATCTTAGCCCAATTTTTATATCACTTTTGTTAATAACTTGTATGAATTTAATCATTTTGTTACGCGGCCAAAGGTCGCGTGTTCAAAATATTGTGCACTATAAAAATGAAAGAAGAAAGCCAAGTTTGTCCCGATTATCAGGACCTGGATCTAATGGCATGACTTATGATTCTAGAAAATCAATTCTTCCTGCATTTGTCCTTTACATAAACGTCATTCGGTCGCTGAAAAATTCACAGATCTCAGTAAGTCAACATTTGCTTACAGTTTCTGTCATGCTTTTATATGTAGTTTCTTAAAAGGTACGTTAACGTTCAGGAAAATTAGTTCATTAACATTATTCACTTTTTTCCGCTTAATTTCATTTATCAGATTTATTTCAAAATTTCATAAAACGAGAAAAATCGAAATGGGCTTTATTTCATTTTAAGGAGAAGACTAGCAGTTTTTTAATTCATCAAACCACTGATTTGTTATATCAGTGATTCCCAAATTGTGAGCCATGGCTTTCCGGGACACTGAGGTATCGTCATAATGTCGTCGCCAAAATATTTAATTGAAATATTCGGCAGAGAAAGTAACAAATTTACTTGAATTAAAATAATCGGCAGAGAAAGCAAATTTTTAAAACCGGTTAGTTAGGAAGCGTTTGAGAACTTCTGTATCATAGTCTATTATATATTTTTAATTCTTTCATATTTCATAAATTATAAATAGTTGCAAACCAGATGGAAATATTTTTTTTTAAATAGAATTGAAAATAATAAAAAATATTTGTTCGCAGAAAAGTATTTTTATGCATTTGTTTCAATTAGAATGAATGAATGAATGCAAAACATGATTTTTATTAAGATATTATTATTAATTAATTTATCAATTATATATTAATAAACCAATTAATATCGACAATTGATTTATTTTTTCAATGATTCTCAATGCATTTTTAATCAACAATACTAAAGAATTTACTATCAGACAATTATTAATAATAAAAGATAATTCTATAAAGACTATATTCAACTGATTCTATAAACAGTTTTCTTGATCAAATAAATATAAATATAAATCAATTCATAAAACAGCAGCGACACTGACTCTTTGGTTTGAGATAATGAATAGCATACTATATATAATATTGCAGCAGTTTTGAAATGTAATAGTATTGGTAAAAAATAAAAAGATGTAAATAGTAATAATATTACTGCAAACATTTGGTCTTTGTGAAAAAATAACGTGAGAACATATATATAGATGAAAGAATATTCAATATATTGAGAGCGAAAAGAATAATTAACAATAAACAGAAATTAATCAAATACTAATTTCTAGCAAAGATTTTGACTTTGTCTTTTTATTAACGATTCTAATACTTCAGAGAAGAATCACATGGATACACAGTATTACATGGTGTACATATATTGCTTATATAGGTCTCAACAGATCCTTAAAGCTAACATAAGATAGGCAACCACCCCTGTTAGCGCAGTAATAGAATTTGTTTGAATTTTTTTATTGAAATTCATCGCTGCTAGGATACAAATGTTAGTTAGAAAAAAAAACATATTTATGTTTCTTCAATGGCGTCGCTCGTCATTTCTTCTCATGATTATCAAAATGAATAATATGTGGTAATTAATAAGAAATACATTGTACCAACTTCAGCACGTGACTTCATCACGTGCCACCTTTAATTGAGTCTGTTTGCAAAGTAGACACAACGTCACATAGCTATATCGAATCATGCATTTCTCGTACTGCATAGTCACATCGTTTTCTGAGTCTTAAATATATGACGAGACACTAAAACAATTAATAGTTCGTTCAGGTCAAAACAAACCTTACATATATTTCCCTTCCCCTTATACACACATATAATGCAGTAATGACGAAAGGAGGGTGGGCTGTTTCGACCCAATCGTGAGCATTTACTTTATTATTACACATGGACAATGAGTGTTTCTCATGTTCGATATAAAAGAGATCCATAAGTGATATAATATTCCTGTCAAATATCAGGCAAATTATTTCAAACAAACACGCCTTCAATAGATTGCAATCTTTGTTACCAATGAGCGAAGTACCGTTGAATTAAGGACAACCATAAAGACAAATATATTTTGTGTGAAGCGATAAATTAGATAGATGACAGAATAGGCGGATTTAAGCTAAAAATTTACTACATGATTGTAAGAAATCTGGCTACGAACGCAAGCTAACTTATTTGAAGTCTAAAACTGAGGCGTGATACTGACAGCATTGTACATATTTTCAATGCCAAGAAAAAATTCATGATAAATTTCTATTAATCAGATTTCTATTAATTATTCCGAAATCGTGAATGTCGCGGATAAGCGGAAATCTATGGATAATTAGGGTCAAATCGTTTTCAGAGGCAGATTTTGAGGAATTTTTGGAATGATTTTTTAGATCAATTCAGATCAATTCATTTCTGTTTTTATACCCTACGCCGGATGGATTAGGGTATGTTAGGTTTGGTTCCTCCGCTTGTAATGCATTGAAAGAAGAGTGACAAATGTGTATAATATATTGCTCGGAATAAACTCCTGAGTCGATTTAGCCCAGTCTGTCCGTCCGTCCGTTCGTCAGTTTGTGCGAATCACGATTACAATAGAACGAAAAGATATATTCTCATGAAATATGACACAAGTACTCTCCTATTGTTATAAGCTGCTTGGTAGTAAAGGGTGAAATTGAAATTTTATTCTCGTACTCACTCACGAATATTGAATTGTTTTGCAAAAAAAAGCCGTCTACCAGAACCACAATTGTAAAGAAGACCGCCTTACAAGAGAACGAGTCAATGTATTGTCATGAAATGTGACAAACAAACATTCTGCTTTCATGAATTGTTTGGTATTTAAAATTCAATAAAATTACAAAGTCCCATTTTTCAGCCGATGACGGTGTTGGACATTATAATTCCATTACAAAACGTACATATCACGCCTACCACTATTCTACTATACCATAAGTGGATTTCTTCAGAAGAGCGCTGAATATTAATTAGTAGATTAGTAAATAGTAGTAATAAGATAGTAGTAGAAATAAATCAAGAAAAGGTAATTGTAGTACTAAAAGAGGCGTGCATCGCCCATTAATTTGTGTTACGGATGTAGGATATAAAAGCTTCGGACAAGCCAAGGTTTCCCTTCTATCCTACCATCCCTTCAGCAATGACAAGTATGAGAAGAGAGTATCATATCATAATGAGTAACGACGAAACATTTTGTACTTCCATAAAATTTTCCAACTGCCATCATTTTGGTCTAAATTACTAAAATAAAAAAGGACTTAATTAAAAGTGGTTCGTCCCCATAACGCATAAATAAATAAACAAAATATACGTCGGCGATACCAGTTTTCTATTTAACCTAAGTATAAATACATGTAGGCATGACCGTTACCACATTATCTTATCTTATTCTTATTGTTTTAGTAAATTGTGTAAAATGTTATTTTAGTTATGAAGATAAACGAACAAAAATACCAAATGGCGTGATTTTTATACATGAAATATCGGGCAGAAAACATCAGCAATTCAAAGAATGCAGAACATTAATAAAACATCGATATCATCGGAAGCATCATCCGACGAGAGAGAAGCATCGCATCATCATCGACTTATGTTATCATCGCCTGTCGATTTTACGATACAATGAATTCTTTAAGAATATCAAATAGTATTGTGTTTTATTACCAAAAGGAACTTTCAGACAGTAAAAATAGCAATAGCCAAACAAAGCGTTTGCCTGCCAAACAGACGGGCAGGGGAAAAAGAGAAGCAATGAAGATACATTGACCCTACGACGCACGTTTGATCATTATACACGTGGTGCCTAAATCACAATGAGTTGCGCGTTTGAGTACATAATTTGATTTCTTTGAATGAATCTTTAAAAAAAGAAAAACTAAATAAACAAACAAATTTTCGTGTAATTTTGTTTTATACACTTTACTTCTTCTTATTACTCTCTCCCATAATAAATGATTCTAACTGTATCACGCATGAAGATAATCATGATGGTGATGATAATGATGATTTCGTAAACAGTTTTTACAAATAAAAAATATAAAAAACGTTTCTGCTTTACTTAAAAGCGAATTCATTAAATATTATGTAAATTTTTTGATGAGCTAATGCTCATGCAGAAAATATACAATTGTGTTTAATTGCGAAGCTTTTATTTTTTAACCATTTAATTTATAAATAGTTTTTACGAAATTTATAAATCATTTACTCCAGGCAAGGTATTTTATTAACTTATTATCCATCCAACAAGATTTCATTTTTCGAACAAATTTTTTATTTTAATAAAAAGTCAAATTTTATTTTGAATCTCTCTCTTTCGCCCCTCTCTATCTGACGCCATAATCCAATATTTAATAATGTTCACAAACGTTTTAAATTTGTTTGGATTGAATTTCGGAATGTGTTTTACATATCCTTCGATAAATACCACACATAACTGTCTATAAATAATTTATCAGCTAAATTCTTCTCAATTACGCAGATAATTAAATTATTTATCTTTTTATTATTTTTTTAATTGTGGCGAGAAATGGGTTAAGACTTGTTCAACGTATTGAAGAGAACTCACTTTGCTTTCTAATTTTATCCCCTATATGTCGGACTGTATTTTACAGAATCTTTTTATTATCTAAAAAAATCGCTTCTTAAAATTTTACAAACTAATTTTACAAATCTGCAAGAGCTTATAAAACATAATTTCCAAAAATCTGACAGAGCATAAATTCTACAAATTTTTAAAAAGATCAATGTCAATCACTTCCACAAATTACAAACACGTCGAGTCACCGCCACACTCGTCACTGCTAATGCCATTGAATGTTAGACATAAAAGCGCTGTCTTTTTTCTTTTGAAAACGTTTTAAAATCTAAAAATATTAAGCCTTGGCTGAAGTTCAAATTTTGAAATTGTCTATGACGGAGCAAAAGCAAGAAAAAGATATTTTCTCTTGCAGTAAAAGTAGCGACTATTTTATAAATAACTGCACTTTATCATACTGTTAAAACAGTGGTGAAGATGGCGGGCACTTTCAAATATTTTCATCAGTGCAAAAATAAAAAGAAGTGTCTTATTAAATAAAATATTTATGACTCACAATTAGAAATGATCGGTGATCAATAATCGCGCTGGTTATTGATGATAGTCGATGAAATTTGATTTCATACAATTGTGTTTTATTCTTTTTTGTTAAAACAAAAACTGAAATATATTCGCCTTCAATTTATCTCTCGAATAGAATTACCGTTTGTAATTTTAAACCTTTGACATAAATATTGAATGCTCCAATTTTTTTAAAGATTTTTTCGTATCGCATTTTATTATATCACTTTACAAATCAACCACTTTACAAATCAACCGCCATTACAACAACAACAACAACAACACAAATTATCGATACTTAAATAACGACGACGCAATAGTAATTAAAAAATACAACTAGCAAAATGTAATAAAATAAATTGAAAAATGAAATTAAAAAAATTCAACAAAATAAGAAGATGACTAAGAATAAGTATGACATACTCGTAGTAATGAAAGACTGGCATTTTCTTGAAGTAAAGTTCTCGAAATCGTATAAGAAGCTTAAGCAATATCTAGAGAATGTGAAACAATAAAAAAATTGTTTCTGGTTCAGGCGAATAATTTGATAATAAAACAATATAATAAATAAAACTTATTAGATAAAGAAAAACCTTAAGGTGATAAGATAATAAATAAAATAGCCCACAAGATAAAGATTGACAAGGAGGGAAGGAGGCGGCGAGAGGGGAGTGTTAAAGGAAAATCCTAATATACTCAATAGTTTCTTGTTTACTTTCCTAAAACAAAATAAAAAAATTAAATAAAATATAAATTAATAAAAAACAAAATTAATGTCTGGAGCATTTGACTTTTAGATTAAATTCTTCTAAGAAAATATGAATCTAAATTCAAATAATTTAATGCAACGCCAAATTGAACTACAAACACTACAGTAGGTAAACTACTTTATGCGTCATTTATATGTGCTTATTCTTAAAAATTTCCTATGAACTTAAATTTTCCTGAAACTGCCGAAAGGGCTTTACAAATTCGGAAATTAAAAAACCGAAAATTTTCAAAGATTAATAATTTTCGTCATGATTATGAATACGATTCTCAGGGAATTGAAAGAAGGGAAAACAAGTCGAGTTATTACTTTTTACATACCAGCTTATTAATTTTTTAACATGTCATTTATTTCAATAAAATTTTTATAGGATTAAAATGTTATTTCTGGGCCTCTAAATTGTTTCAGACCCACGCAAATTAGCAGAAGTCCTTAAAAATTCAAGAACATTCATTACAAAAATAAACGCTACACATTTTACAATCGTTTAAATTCTCATTTCTGACATCAAAATTAAAGAGAAAGACCGCACTAGACTATACATGTATATGCCACGAAAAACCTCCTGCTTCATCTAAACAAAGAAGCCACGCATGATTTCACTTTTACTATTCAATTTTTCCCTGAAGGGAAAAAATGCTTCCCAAGAAATTTCTTCTCACAATGGTCGAAAATCTATCGAAGAATAATTGGATTCATATGAGTAAAAATTAGCATAAGAACTATCTTCTACAATTTTCTATCGGAACACATTTTTGACACGCCTTCCGCAAACACACGCGATCAATTGAGGGAACCGGCATTAAATAACAAATGTTTCTAAACAATAAAATAATGCTCGCCATGGTTTCTGGCTTTACGAAAACAGCGATAATTGAAAATATTAATTGGAAACCGCTCACATGCACATAATAAGCCCGTATTGACCAGCCCAGCCCGCATGACCATCGTGTATATAAATTTATTTATAAAAATTGCTATTTATAAAATTCACAGGCCACTAATTTCGAAACGTTGATTTTTTGGGTGAAGTAAAGGGAGGAGGATTGCATATAAATATCACGTACATACAGACAGAAATGTCAAGTATATCATCAAAAGGTAAATGCACTCTGTCTTCTACACGAAAAGGGAAAACTATTAAAATCGAACAACAACAACAAACACATCGATGCATGTGGCTGATTTCCAATTATGTTGCGTTGCTTTTGTTCTTGGTGTTGGTCATTGTATTTCCCCTCGTATTATTCGTGAAAAGGAAAAGGAAACTGCAGTTAATTTTTTTCTTTTTTTTGAATATATTTTTGAATGCGGAAACAATAAAAACGCCAACACTTAAATCAACACTCGTTCAATCTTCATGCAAGTTATGAAAAATCTAGACGTTAGTGTTATTGTTGTTGTTATTTATGACGTGTAGGCGTCATTGTTTTTCATATTAATATTATAATATGCATTATTATTATTATATTTGATGATGTCATCCGGTGACAAGCACGTGCAAAGATTTTATTATTTCCATCACAGTCAATCTAAATCTAAAATCTAATTTTATGCATAAAATAAATATATGCAATAGACATAATATTTTACGGCACAGAGAACTCTAGAACCGTATTGGTAGGCTCTTCCGGCCAAATAAATAACATGACCTATAGACCGATTTCCGATTTCATTAACAATAATTCAAGTAGAAAATGTCTAGTGAACATAATCACATAAGAGCTCGCAGAAAACAATCTAAAAATCACACTAATAGTTATTACAAACTAACAGTAATAGTAGTAGTAGTATTAGTAGTAGTAGTATTAGTAGTAGTATTAGTAGTAGTAGTAGTAGTGCTAATATAGTTTTTTTATTTATTATTTTATTTATGTATTATTATTTTAAGATTTGCGGATTAAAACTGTAGATTAACTCTAACAAATTGTAGAAATAACTTTCAAATTTAACAACTACTACTGAAGAATAGCTGCTTTGTTTATCGATTATTTGTAAATATTGCAATATTTTATTTAAAACATTTTAGATCTACTGAAATAATTTTATATGAATCTATAAAATTCGACTACTCAGACTGAAAAAATAGTAATATAAACCTAGTATAAGCAGATGGTAGTATAAGCAAAAATAAACTTTTTAACTGCGCATTAGCTGTAGTAATTGTAAAAGTAAATATCAAACCATTATTTTACTTCTTAAAGTAATTACCCTTTTTTAAAGTAATCATCTTAAATTAATCTCCTTCATAACTTTCTTTAAATCATTATCACTTTCTTTAAAGTAATCCCCTTTTTTTAAGTAATCATGACATCTGTTAATTAACCGTGAAATTGATAACAAATCACTAACAAAACTGTAGGTTTTTAAACTATTAAAAATTTGAAGGTTAACACTGTAGATAATCTACATTAATTGTAAAAGTAACCAACGAAATTGTAAATTAACTGTAAACTACTACAAGGAATCTGTAGGTGAACAGAATATATCGAAAAATAAGTACTAAAATTCTGAGCTACCTGTGAACTTTAAACCTTAAAATAAAAAGCCTAACCAAAAGAAATATTAAGGTACAAAAGGTTTATACAAAATGACTTAAAAAGATGAGTGTTGTTCGTTCAATTGATTCAATATTTTATTCATATAATTTCAAAAACAATTGACAATATGAATATCGAAATATTAGAAAAAGTTAATAAATTACACACTCCTTCGGGTGTAGAATATAAAAATGTATTAAAAATTATTTAGATTTTGTAATAAAAAATAAATTCGAATTTTCCTCTAGGGCTACCTCCACTAATTTATTTTATTTCGATATCGTACATTATCGATATCTGATTTCAGTATTTGGAATAAGTATTGGAATTAAGGTAGACTAATCTCAGATAATATAATTAAGATCGAAATACGCTTTCAATGACTCACAGAATTTAGAAGAAATGAAAGAAAAATATGAGAAATACTAAAAATTTACTTCTTCTTTTGTCCTTCTTTTGGTAAATTCTTTAATGCTTGTAAGGATGGAGGAAAACCATAATTTTGTTCTAACATTCTCCGTATACGTTCGTATTTGATTTATCACTTTGAACGATTACACTTTTTCTACTTTTCAAATTCAAATTATCCATGAAAAAGGCAAGATTTTATGACACTCTTATGCGATTCTAAGGCTGTGACGAGGGTCGTTGAAGCGATACCAAGATGATAACTCTAAGGGAACGCTACGAGAGCACGTTGGCTCAACGCTTCAATGTTTAAATACATTGAATCTGTACCGATTTTTAAAAAAAAAATTTCTCGAAATGGGTTTGAAAAATAAAAAGAGAAGGGAAAATACAATGGTGTTCTGCCGCAGAAACTATTGTCATCCATTTGAAGTAAAGGAAATATTTATAAGTTTACAATAAATTTTTAATCTTCAAATATAATTTATATTTGTTTATTATTAAAATTTTACCATCGCAATCCTCTCAAATGAAAAAAGAAACAAACATATAAAAACATTTGTTGCAACTGATTTGAAATTCTTCAATTTGACAAATAACTAAACAAATATTTTTGTCTGGGAACGAAATTTTTCCATATGAAATGCAATAAGTTGTTTCGAGTATGCATGTACGTACCACGTACACGCATACATGACGTACCCTCACTTCTATACACAAACATTATAAAAACGCCATACGGTGTCATAATACTCAATCGCAAGGCATACATGAATATCTGCTTCTAGAAGTTTATAATAATTATATATCTGAATGAATACTGAGGACTACGCATATACAATCTATCAATTACAACCGACGAGTTTGTCTACTATTTCGAAAAAAAATTGTACGATTTTAATACTTTTTAATCAACATCATTCATTCATGTTGCAACACATTTATCTCGAAAACTATCAATATTCAAATTTAATGAAGCATTGCGTGGGACTAATGAAAATCGAAGGCATACTAACGCTACAACCTACCAGGCTGGTTAATGCTAACTGGACTACTACTTACTATTCAACTTCATTTTGCTATTAATTGGATAATAACAAAAATTTGATAGATAAAAGAAAATTATGAGAAATTTAATAACTTCGAAGTTTAATAACTTTGTATTTTTAATTTTGTCATTTTTTTGTTTAAAGAAATATTTCTCAAAATTCACACTATCACCATTTCTTGCTTAACAATTATATTATACAGTTATACACTTATTATTATTATTATATAGTATTATAATTATTTATAATTTAAAAATGTGTGTAAAAAGTGAAGTTAATTAGTTTAGCCGTGAAATCATAATATTAAACATTTACATTTGCGAAAAAAAATATAATTAATAAGCAACAGCAACCAAATTGAGCAAGAAATAAATATGGGAAAAACATTGAGCTCGGGTAGACTTTCACAAAATAATTTTAGTTCAAAAAAGGAAGTAACGGTGGAATGAGGGGGGTAAGTTACCATGAGAAATTTGCGTTAGCAAAACTAATAACTAGATTTTAAAAAGAAATCAACAAGTATGTGGCAAGTTATCGCAAAAATACAAAGTAAACGAATATCATTCTGAGTTATGGCTGTTCGAAACATAGAATGGTGTTTAAGATATAAAACTATATAGATGGCTATATAAATATCGCGAATTTTCGGTTCGGTTGCGGTTTTCTGACCATTTCAATAAATTCTTTTTTTATTTGATTTGTCAATTCAATACAAGAAGATTTACGAACGCATGGGATTCGCGAAGAAGCCAATACGTGTGGGTAGAACCACAGGCAAAAAAAATTCATATAGATGAAAATCAAGGCTCTGGTTTGAGCTTTTGAAATCATCTTCAAAGGAGAAGGGAAAGGAACATGCAAAAACTTCAGCCTCTTCTTTTTAATACTTATTACTTCACAGATTGTGAATAAATTTTCGTGAGAAATTTCAAAAAAGGAAAATCTATTTTGATGGAAATTATTCTATTCTTTTTAGCGCGAATTTCGTTTTCGATGCCGTTTGATTTCTGATCTTGTAGTTTTTGAAAAAATAAAAAAAATTTCATTAAAACTTGAAATTGTGCTAGAAAAAGAACGCCAACTTTCTCCTCTTTATAGAATTTTGCGAATTAATTTTTTTTTAATAATTTTATTCGTTTCTTAAAAGTATTTTAGGAATACTAACTATCCTCACAAACATTTTAATGATTTTAAATTGAAGATTTTAATGAATAATGACATCTATCACTAAAAAACCTCTAGAACTTGTAGAACTTCATAATTAATAAGTAAATAGATTCTTTTTAATTCAATTATCGACACAGCTCAATTCTCCCTCCATCAAAATCTGAAAACTTTCCATTTATTAAAAAAATTTGATCGTATAATTAATTATTATTAAAATTATTCAAAAATATTGAAATTTGTTTTAAATATTCACACTTTATTATAACAAATTTTTTTAATAGATTTTGTCACATTTTGTCATTTCTTTTCTTATTGCCTTTTTGTCTTTATCACATACACTTTTTACCGGTGTTTTTTCGGGTTCTCAAAAAAAAAAAAACAAAAAACAAAAAAACTGATTATTCCAACCTTCATTTCTCTGATGATTCACTGAGTCATCGACAACAATAAAAGGCGCAGCAGTGCGAAAGTATTGTACAAACGGTGAAAAAGTGTGAAGCAAAAATATTGCGATAGATGGAGGGAGAAAACATAACATGCTTAAGGGCAACGCACTACAAATACAAAAACAACAACTAAAGGAAATATTTGAATGAAAAGAGTGACTATTTATGAAAAATGAATGGACTACCATCAGAATTCTTTGTTTTATTTTTACCAATGGAATAAATGAATCGAATAGGAATAAACTGAATCTAAAGAGGTGTGCCTTCTTGTTCTTCTTGATGATAGAAAAATTCATTAATTAAGTTCATGTTGTAAGAAATTAACGTGATGTGGGTGAAAAGTGAAAATGTTTATTAACGGGTCAAAAGCATAGACGACAAAATGCGCCAGTCTCTTTTAATTATAATCCTTTTTTCGTTCTACATTCTTATAAAAAATTATTACCTGCCATTAAAGATACCCAATATATCGCGGACTAACAGCAGAAAGAAGTCAATGCGTCTCACTGAAACAAGCCCGAAATTGCTAGAAAAGAGTTAGGGCTACATGCAATGTTACGAGGCACCGTCAATGTATTCTCAATGTGGGGATGATCTAATAAATTATTTTAACAGTTCTTTACTTCATTATCACTTGCGACTTCATTATTACTTGAGTAGTGGCACAAGTGATAAAAGGTTTAAAATTTCATATAATTGCGATCATTAGTCTGTTAGCTATTCCTTCTTAATGATAATTAGAATGAAAGATGCGGCAATTTTGAAAAAACATTCATGCTGTTGTGGGAGACCTTTTGTAAAAAATCCAACAAATATATTCAATCAAACTGTTTTATTGCAAATTGAACGTGTGTTCGTCAACAGGAGTCTAGCAAGAGGCTCAAGAAGTGGCACTCCTTCAAACATAGACACAGCGTTTTGGGGGCTCATAAAGAAATCTTATTAAATGGACTTCGGAAAAAAGAGACTATAATGCTACACATAATTTAAGATTATTTGAGATTGAGTTCTGAAATTACGATAAAGTTTAATAAAGAGCTCACAGAATTGTAAAATATGCCTCTATTGATATTATTTTATTATTTTATTATTATTATTATTATTATTATTATTATTATTATTATTATTATTATTATTATTATTATTATTATTTATTTATTTATTTATTTAATTAATTAATTAATTAATTAATTAATTGTTTAATTAATTAATTTGTTAATTTTTATATTATTTTGTATGTATAATGAAAATATTTTCTATACGTGATTAGTATTAGTCAGCCGCCCCTGAAGTAAAACTGAGAAACGCTGGTGCGCTGGTTTTGTATTAAAAGTAATATCATTTCGGAGAATTAAAAAAACTCATACCCTACACCCGAACGTATGCAAGGTGAATATACTCTCCTTGTGCTTACGTTTGCAACAAGTTGAAGGAGGAGGCGTGGTAGATATTGAAATGTATATACGTTCTTGCTCAGAATATGAGCTATTAGCGAGCTATTTAGAGATATCCTTCTGTCTGTCTATGCGTCGTATGTCTGGCTGTGGAAATCACGATTACAACCGAACGGAAAAAGGTATTGACATTACATTTGGCATGAGTATTTTTTGTCATATAGTTTACAGCGCCAAGGCTACTTTACATAGTAAATATGAATTCATAAATATTTAGAGAATTTCTTAGTCTCTGGAACAGATTTTACATTCCCATAATAAACATCCCAGATAAAATTCCCAGAATTATTCCCATAATAAACAGCGATCAGAAATCATGATTGCAGAGAAACGCATGAAGTTAACTTCTTGAAATTTGGCGGCGGTATTCCCTCTTGATCAGCTCGCTACCATGCCTACGCGTCTAAATAAAAACCAAAAGGAGCAGTCCCTTATATGGATTTCCCAGTTTATAAAGCAATTTTAAAGATAAAATTACATAAGCAAGATAGCCGTCTCGCATACCAAAACAAAAATTAACATTAACATACCAAAACAAAAATGGGCGTGCACCACCCACTGATTATTAGTATCATACCATGAATTTATGATACGAGCGTAGGGTACACAAGCTTCGACAAGGCCGAATATTGCGTTCTTCATTATTTTTATTTAACAAATATCAAAGATCTGTAGTCACATTATATTCACCACTTCGTTTTATCACCTCTGACTGACTCCCCCTCCCCCTTGACATTTAAAAATAAATTCGCAACCGGAAATAAAAACTCATCAAAGACGACGAGCCGAATCTTTAATTCTATAATTATTTTGGGGAATGCATTCACAAGAATGAACATTGACTACGAAATTAATAAAATACATTTAAGATTAATTTCGTTCTTTTCAAAATTAAAAAAAAATTACATAGGAATCTCTTTGATGAGGGCGAATTTATTTTATTCTGAGCGTCTTCAGAAAGACTAAAATTAAACAACAATTAACGCGATAATAATAGAAGCAACAGCAATAATAGAAGCAACAATGACTACGATATAGATACACACACACTCGTATACACAAATAATACAAACGAATACGAGGGAGGAAGAACGAGGGAGGGAATATCCCTCATAATCAAGGGAGTAACTGTACAATGACACTTAATCGAATTAGAGGAAAAGTTCACGGTATTTACTGGATATATACATTATCAATAGCGATAACAATAGCAATCAACTGCATCAATAGTACAATGATACTCTAAAAACTGTCGTCGACGACATCGTCTACATTTTTTACAATCTATTAATTCGTTCTAAATGGTTGAGTAAGGGATGGGAAGAGGGAGAGAGGTTGTTGTTGTTGGTGAGTCAGGAGTGATGATGTTGTGAAATGGAGGGGGTCTAAAATTTACTCTCAATTACAATGCTTTTCCGCTGTTAAAGCAAGCAAAGCCAGCTCAATTAAAATGAATGCTATTAGTAATTGCATTATTCCGTGGAGTATGCATTATAAAAGAGACGTCTATATATTGCATCAACAATACGCCTGCATGTCTCCAGGCCTGTCTTGTTGATGCCTGCCTGCCTGCCTGTCTATCAGCCTGCCTTGGAGTCATATCTACAATTTTCAAGTAACAATTGAAGAAATTGTCGTTCGCTTTCACTGTCGCAAATGCTTGATAATGATATTGCTAGATGTTGTTGTATTCTCTAATAATACTTTTCATGCTCTTGATGCTGATACTGTTGCATGTCACCATAAAATACATCCAACGAAATTGAACAACAACCAACAACATCCGATGCATTTTTTACAAGAAGTTTCATCCATCAGCACATTGGACACTTTGCTATAGAGAAATTACTAAAAGAACGAATAAATATGATTTTATTAAGTGTCATCGCGTCCGCTTGTCTGTCTCTTTATCCGTCTGTCTGTCCATCTATCTGTCGCTCCGCCTATCTGTCTATCTCAGTGTCTTGTTTCCATTCAAAAAATATATTCTTAAGCCAAAGAATTTTGTAATTATGTTGGATGAAATAATACAGTAAATACGATATAATACATTAAGTAGACTGATAATTCTTCAATTGATGCAGCGTTTAATTAGTCGAAGAATTTCAACTTAATTGTATGAGAAATTTTGTTGCGTTGATGTAAATCTTCAAGTCGTTTGAAAATGAAAAAAAACAACAAACAATAAATGGAGTGAGGAAAGCGAGTTGAGTGTGGAAGGAATTTTTATTTCTATAAGACAAACTTATATTTATGGTCTCGAATGATGGTGGAAGAGGCGGATGTTCGTTGTCTTTAATTGATTAAGCGCACTTGAAGAATTAAAGAATAAAATTCAATTCGTTTAAAACGCACACAAATTTTAAAAAAGCATAAGATTTCTTTTCGTCTGAACACCAAAAAAAAACCAGTATAGATTATGATGGATTATGACTGATCTTAAAAACTGTTCACATCCCATTTGCAGGATTATTAATCAAAATAACGGCAGCAACTTCAATAAATCCATGCCGGAAATCTATAGAAGTTTATAAATTTGTTTGATTGAAGAAAGTTTGTGACAAAAAATAGCTGTTCTCATTAATCTGTGATTTCTCAATTGTCTTGATTTTGGGAGAAATTTATATCAAATTTATATGAAGAAATTTATATACAAAAATAAAATTTAGATGTTAAGTTTTTCGCTTTACTCTCATTGTATTAGAGATAATTATTTAGGGATGATTTTATGTAATAACATTTTTAAAATGAAACCAACTGACGGCCCACTTATTATTATAGACATTATGAAATATATCTAACTTATAATTGAATTCAAAAAACATTTATGATATTAATTAACGAAATAATTATTATAATAAAATTAATAGACTGCATAATGGAACAATTATTATAATAATAGGATTAATAGATAGCATACATTAAATAACAGTAATAGAATAGAATAATTTTACTTAAAAAACTTACCTTTCTGTAGGCGAATAATTCCTTTTGCAGCCTTTGCCGTTCGGCGGACGGTTGTTGACCTTTGCCTCGTATGAATTTCAGCATTTTACTTTTTCTAACGTTTCCAATCTTGTCGTTCCACAAACTATTTGTTAGAGATCAGAGACAAAAAACTGCAAGCAAATAAAATATTAATTAAAATTAATTAATTAATATTATTATAACAAAATATATAAAAGTATCAATAACGGTTCGAAGAAATTCCCTCGCATTCAAATTATTTAAAACTTTTACGCAAAACAAAAATATAAAGAAAAAAGCACAACAAAAAAGCAAAACAATAAAATTAGAGTAAAAAAATTGAATAAATATGTTAGAAGAATCCGAAACGGAATTTGACTTTCTTTATAAGAAAAAAATTATTAAGCTTGAAATAAAATTATGTTTTGGGATTCTTTAGAAAATGACCGGAATTAATAATTTTACATAGATTATTCTTTTTGCAAATTAGGTCGGAATTAAAACAACAAAAAAGGGAGAAAGTATAAGAAGAAATCAAAGGATTGTTTGGGAGATTTTAACTAAACCGTTTTAATGTTTAGTAAAAATTCACTCTAATTTCTAATCACTCGAATTTTATGCGAAAAGATAGTTAGTGAAAAAGAATGAAGAAAAGGTAGCTACGACAAGATAAAAATAAATAGACCAAAACTTTAAAAAAACAGTAGAACAGATTCTGATAAAACTGAACAAGATTTGGCGCTAACAAACTAAATTTGGCTTATGCTTTTATCTTATAAAACCAACTCGATATAATCGAAGCCGCGACGAGGCAACAGAAATTTAACAAATAAATAATTTTACTTAGAATAATAAAATAATAAGTGAAGATATTTTTTAAGAAAACTAATAAAATTAAATCCTACAAAATTCTGGCGAAAATTTTCTTCTAATTTTTTAAGAGATTTGTTTAAAAAAAGAATTGTTTAAGTTCTCAAAAATTGAAATTTTAGGAATAAAGTAATTAATTTCTTTGCTTTTGAGAGTCTGCTAAGGGACAGGTGCCTGTTTCTTCTTTAACGAAATTAAGAGCTCGTCAATGAAATTACCAGTAAATAAATACTCGGCGTAATCAAGTAAAAGTTAGTTTTTATACCCTTGACTCGAAGGGTGAAGGAGGTAGGTACATTGTTCTTCCGTTTGTATCGCATTAATGGAGACGTGACAGGTATAGAAAAATACACATATTCTTGCTCAGAATTACCTTTGTGTTATTACCATGTCCGTTCGTCCATCCGTCCGTCTGTCTGTCTGCCTGTCTGCGGAAATCACGATTACAGGAAAACGAATAAAAGTTATGCTTATGAATATTCTCTGTCAACACAAACTAATTGGTATTGATAATGAACCAAATCGGACCAACATCACGCCTACTTTGTATATTACAAAATGTTAAAATGGAGTATTTCTGAAATGGCTTAACATTTTTAAATGAAACAGAATTTGAGTGTAAAATACCATTTGAATAATTTTCCCTCATAAACGGTTGGAAACAGTTAAATTAACTTTTATAAATGAGTGGTCATAATTCCATTCTGGAAATTGTAGGAAAATGGGCGTGGTCCGCCCACTCATCGTGAAATTTAAACTATAAAGTTATATTACGGATGTAGGGTATACGAGCACTGGTACCGAAGTTAGTACCACTAAGTCGAAGTTAGCGTTCTTACTTGTTTTGCCACAACTGCGTAAAGAAGCCACCGGGGAGAGCATTAAATTAACTGTGGAACGGTACAAAAGGGGGTGGGGGTAAAGAGGGAGCACACTATTCATTTTTCTATTTCTTTTTTTTTAGATTGATTCAGTTTTGAACAAAAAATTTCAAGTTTTAAGCCTCTACCTAATTTTTTTCTATTTATTAATTTATTATTAAAAAAATTAATTTTTATTTAACTCGAAAGTAGCTTTAGAATATAAAGAAATTTCGAAAATATAAAGAAAATGACCAAAAAGCTTTACCCAAACATTGTTAGTAAGTTTCGAGACATAATTAAAATCTCGACTTTTTAGATTACCAGAAAAAAATAAATAGCTTTCCAAAATTTATACACTTCTATTCGATTCTTGTAAGTTATTTCAAAAACTTATTTTAATTATTTAACATACTAAAATGTTATTTTAATTATTTAACATTTTAATTATTCAACAAAAAATATACATTTAATTATTTTAATTATTTAACCTCATATAAGGTGTGTTTAATTTTACAATCCAATTTTAAAATTTTAATATTTTAAAATCGGCTGATTTACTTAATTGCGCATTAATAAAGGTAAATATTTTATTTTCACGATTAAAATGTCAATTAATGCTTTCGAATTCCTCAATGAAGTCATCAAACATAAAATGTTTTTACAGTATATTTTTATTATTTATTTTTTATTATAACTTTTTATTACTTATTCTTTAATATTATTTTTTATTAGTAAATTTTGTCATAATTGTTTATTACTTATTTTTTTATTATTTATTACGATTATTATTATTTATAATTTCTACTTTTCCATTATTATATTTTTAGGGCCGTTTTCACAATGTTCGGTTAAACTTGTGGCTAACTGATGGTTAGTTGACGGGAGGTTTGGAACTTAACCTTCGGTTAATAATTTTCGTTTTCACCAACCTTCGGTTAACAAACCATCGTCAATTACAAGTTGTAATAGATTGTGACGTTTGCTCTATTACATTTGAAAAAAATTTGTAAATCGTTGCATTATAATTTATTGGTATAAGTGCAGAGTAGGGGCCCGGCTTCGAATTGTTTTATTTTTGGTGCATCGTTACACTTCACCTTTAGAAACCTAATAAACTAAAAAATTTTTTGAGGTCGCCCGCCATTTTGGTTTTAGAATCACTTAAACATTAAAAAACACAACGTTATATCTCTACAACCGATCGAGATAGAACACTGGCAGATATACCATTTTAAAAGTATTTAAATTGTCTATGATTAATATAGAATACCTCTTTATCGGTTTAAATGCCGTTATATAGTTATTTCAATTTTTGTAAAAATATGTACTTTCTTTGTATAAAAACTATGTTTCCCTCCTAAACGACTATATTTAGGGACCAAAAAATTCCCTTTTATAAGAAGTCCAACCTTTTTGCCTTTCAATCGATGTATTGTATGATATACTTATTGCTTTAGTTTATATAGTTTACTTAATTAAAGATGTAAGGGGTAATATTTTCAGATGGTACATCTAAATAATAAAGGTACAAAATTAGAGTTATAAGAGGGTAGAACAACTCCTACAATTTCCAGTATATCGTACGCTACAGTTCGTAGACCTGTTCCACGAAGGTAGGCAATAGAATTACCTTCAAAATGATATATCTGCCTGCATGATATCACGATTGGTTACCGAGATATAATGCTATATATAGTGAAAGTTTGGTGCTTTGGCTGCAATCCAAAATCTCAACAAAATTTTTAGTTTATTACGTTTCTGATAGCGAAAAATAACGGTAAAAAATGTTCCTTACAAAGGGTTTCCTACCCCTATTCTAAACTTATTGCAATTTATTTGACGAAAATATTGTTGACTTTAAATTTTTTTACAAGAATGAAAACCTTCATACAGTATCAGCTGACAAATTGAATGGAATCTTTAGGTTAAACGGAACCCCAGGTGTCGGTTAAGTTAACTGAGACTTTAACCAGAAGATTCGCTTAACCGGACATTGTGAAAACGAAATTTTTTCTAACCTCCGGTTAAAGTCCCGGTTAGCACATAACCGAACATTGTGAAAACGGCCCTTAATGATGACTTTTGTTATTATTTTCTTTACTTATTATATTTTTTATTATCTATTTCGTTTATTAATTTTTATTATTTATAATTTTTTAATTATTCTATTCTAATAGTTATTTGTCTTATTATTATTTCTAATTATTTTTTTTATATTTATTTTTTTAGAATTTCTTTTTGTTATTATTATCTTTTGTTATTTTATTATTTTTTAATTTCTTATTTCTTTATTATTAATTTTTTATTGTTATTTTTTATGATTTGTTATTTATTCTTCATATTTTTGTTATTATTTATTATTTGTTATTATCATTTGTTATTATCATTTTGTTATTAATTGTTATTTTTACTTTGTATTATAAATTTTTTATTTATTATTTACCATTACTTAGTTCTTATTACTTATTTTTTTTATTATATACTTTTTATTTCGTCTTTATTATTATTTTTATTATTTTATTTTATTTTTATTATTATTCTTATATTTTTATATTTTTAATTATTTATTTTATGTAATATATAATATTATATATTTTCCCCTATCTATAAATTCATCACTTCCAATTCGTTACGATTCGTTTTGATTTACGTATATTTGGAAAGAATTTACAATTTAATTATTTTCCTTTTTCGGTAAATTTACATCACATAATCGTTTTCTTACTAAGCCGCTTTACTGCAATAATATTTCTATCTTACAGACATTTGGCCATAAGAGTGCCGCCATGCCGAGGTAATGGTGCCGACGGTGGGTTCATAAAGTGTTGCCACTTTTGTTTGATTTCTTACTATTGCGACGATATTTGTTATTATCATTTGTTATTATCATTTTGTTATTAATTGTTATTTTTACTTTGTATTATAAATTTTTTATTTATTATTTACCATTACTTAGTTCTTATTACTTATTTTTTTTATTATATACTTTTTATTTCGTCTTTATTATTATTTTTATTATTTTATTTTATTTTTATTATTATTCTTATATTTTTATATTTTTAATTATTTATTTTATGTAATATATAATATTATATATTTTCCCCTATCTATAAATTCATCACTTCCAATTCGTTACGATTCGTTTTGATTTACGTATATTTGGAAAGAATTTACAATTTAATTATTTTCCTTTTTCGGTAAATTTACATCACATAATCGTTTTCTTACTAAGCCGCTTTACTGCAATAATATTTCTATCTTACAGACATTTGGCCATAAGAGTGCCGCCATGCCGAGGTAATGGTGCCGACGGTGGGTTCATAAAGTGTTGCCACTTTTGTTTGATTTCTTACTATTGCGACGATAAACTTTTTTTAATATATTATACTTTCATATCTTACTTTGTCTGTTTTTATTTATTTTTCATTTTTATTTTATTTCAGTTTTTTTCGTGTATTTTGACTATTTCAAGAGTTTATTTAGTAACTCGTGCCGTGAAATCGACATTTGTTAACGTAGTTGGCCGACTCGTCTTTTAATGCTATTTTTCTTTCATTTTCTCTTCTTTGTAATCTATTTTTTTGCTTTAAATCTTAACTTAGTTCTCGCGTTAATTCTCTCTCTCTCCTTCTCTTTCTCTTTCTCTCTTGAACGTCGATGTATTTTACGATTTACGACGATCGTCGAAAAAATGGAAGAACGTTTGCTAACAGAATAGAGAAAAATATCAGCTTCTCTTATATTTTTCGTTCAATCTCTATCTTTATAGCTTTTATCGACCATTCTTCTTCTTCTGTCTACCATACGTTTACCTGAGGTTAGTTTTCTCGACTGTGTTTCAATTTCATTCCATCTTTTCGTGCGCCTTTGGGTTTATTTCTTTGGTTTATAATTTGAAACTTGATTTGCAAAATGCAAAATCTCGTTCAGCAAAATCATCTATTGTCTGGCTTATACCAACTTTCCACCAGTCTCTAGGCTCCTCTAAAAACAACCAGTCACACTACCTGTTAGTTGGCCTCTTATCCCGCCAGTTCGCCGGTTTATCCATTACCTGCCGGTTTTTGCTTATACGTCTTGATTTCCTCAATGACCGATAACTGAATTTTCTTGCGTTCGTTCGTTTACTTGATCATACGTTCGTTCGTCCGTTTATTCGTTTGTTCATTCGTTCGTCTTTCTCGCCACTTGTCTGTTGACTGGGGCAATTATTCAATGAATTTAATATTTTAACATTTGATTTTCCTTTTTAGTGATGCATTTATTGAACCAATGAAGCTCTGAAAAGTGCACTGGACTAACGATTTATCTACTCACTTACTCTTTATGCGCAACGATTGATATTTATATAAGTGGAATTAGCGTACACGTTTGTCGAGGCGAGTCTATTGTGAACCTTATTAATCCTTTATATTTTACGTAATAATTATTAAAATATCATCAGCAGATATTGCTGAAAGCATCATTTAAAATTAGTAGGCAGTAGTTAATTTCTGGGTCAAAAAATTCGTCTCAGGCATGACGTATAGGTCGCGCATCCAAGTTAGGGAAAAATATCAATTTCATCCCTTTTAGTCGCCCAAATAGTTAAAGAAAACATCAAATAAATTATTTAAACATATGAGGTGCGTTCAAAGTATTCTCGGTATTGACGCGTTTCACTAATAATGAAGATATTTCTAGTAACTACTTAATATCTCAGATTGTAGACATATAATTTTAAATAGCTGTGCACAGGTAAATTCGCAAATTATATCTTGTTAACGAATGTAAGAACAACAAATTCGATAATACTGAAGGGAAAATTGAACACCACACTGTGGCTAAACTCCTTACAAAATTAAGGAAAGGACAAAAAGTCCTACCAATATCTCTCACACCCCTTGTAAACCAGACACTCTATCAAATCTTGTAAACCCTAGAATATCATCAATTTTTTTAGGCTTTTAAAATTAGGCTTGCGCGCTCTCTAAAAAGTTATTGTCAAACTCAAAAACTTTCTATGTAACTTCGAAAGAAACTTTTATATACAATTTAATAAACAAATACCCAAAAGCATATAAATACTAATTAAATTTATAAAATTCAAAAGAATTTAAATCGCTATAAACAGAAAAATATTCCGTAATTTATATACTTTTCTATAATTTATATACTTAGTCCTAGATTAAATTTGCTCTTTTGAATCGAATCTTTGCGATTGCTTTTCAACTGTGTTAAATGGCCATACTCGTTACGTATATTTTCCACACTGGTATCAAACAGTTGAAAGACGCTTGGAAAGACGAACAAGCCGAGACGATTCGTACGTTAGAATAAACACGTTAATATAATGTTAACAAAGATCTCACGAAATAATTAATTCGCCTATAGCCGTTCCTTTTCAAAGAAATCAAATCCTTAACGGCAAACAGTGCGAACATCTAATACTGATGAGATACAAAATATATGTAACGCTTTAACCTGCTTTCTCCTTTTCTATGCTTTTCATTCTCTCTTTTTTATCATTTTAATGACCCTTTATTTAATTCTTAATTCTTAAAGCGTGTGCTACTTTTTTGGCTTCTTAAAACTTTATTGTCGTCTGCTTATTCCGACTTTAATGGCGATTTATTTAAAAAAAGTAGAG
This sequence comes from Physocephala rufipes, assembly GCA_963966595.1. NCBI lineage: Eukaryota > Metazoa > Arthropoda > Insecta > Diptera > Conopidae > Physocephala > Physocephala rufipes. Next base: position 24,247,105 of record OZ016502.1, read on the forward strand.
TCAAAACATAAAGGAAGCCATAAAAATATGAAAATCAATTGTGCAGACGATTAAAGAAAACGAATGGAAAAAAAGCGAAAATCTGTGATCAGTTAGCAAATGTTCGAGGATCGTAGCGATTATAGAATGTATTGGAGAGTTTGTATTGTATATAAATTTGAAGGACGGCCATTGTTTATAAATTGTATGGATTTAGCAATATTTTTTCTTAAAAGATAAGAAAATTTCTACTCGTGATTTTTTGTTATCAATGATGTTGATATTTCAGAGTGACTTCGACAAATAAATGCTTCAGACGATTACATCTAGTAAATCGTGCAATTTAAATAAATTACAAAAGTGCTTGAAGGTTCAAGTAACTAAGAGTTAAATGGAATAGAATGACAGAACAAAGACAAAGCAATCCCAACATAACTTCTTAGTCAATGCCCAAAAGGAACAGTCCAAATGTAATCGAATGTATTAACTAAATAAACTCCGTGTCTCGCTCGAAATGACGTTTGATTTGATCGAACGCAGCACCAAGCTGTTAAATCGGGGTGGCCGACTGGCAATAGTAATTGCGACAATTGCGAAACCGAACGAGGGAGCAGTAAACAATTTATTTGTGGGCTGCTAACATTTTATTATTGCCATTTTCCTCTAATATTTTTTTTAATCTTCCTTGATCGATCAAATCTTTACGAGAACGTGGGTGAGCCGAACATTTTGTGCGGTAAAGTTTAGTGGATCCTTCTTCTTTTTAATTTTCTTTGTCTTTCACTTTTCAATCAATGCGTTTCCTTAGGCAAAGCTACCTACACAATTTTAACTTTTGCCTTTTGCCTGGTGATAAATTTTTTCTTCTTTTTGCACCGATTCGTTCTTTCTTTTTTCTTTATACGTATATCTCACTTGAAAAACTTTTAAATCCTTTCACCGCTTGAAGTTTGCTGAAGCTACTGCTGATGCTGGTGCCGATGAAACAACGCTAAAAAAATAACGAGTCGTTTGACCGGCGAAATAAACTCGTTTGGTGGAACTTGTTTTACGCTTTTGCATTTGCAGGCTTCGTTTTTCTGCAGCGATACCATTTTGACGTTTACGACGACGATGATAACAAAAACAACGGCAGCAATAACAACAGCTATGGCTATGCACGCTTCCTAAAAATAGAACTCCTCTTGGTGGATGTTGATGGAATGGTTGTGCACAAAGTATCAAATCCTACCACGACCACGATACGGACGGCCCACGGCTTTGGTATGGGGGCTTATCTTATCCTGTTTTTTTTTTTTTGGGTTTTTTCATTTCAGTTGTGTGTGTGAGTATTAAAGAGTTAAATAACAGTGTTAGCAGTGATAGTAGTCGTGGCAGTAATCGCAGTAGTATTGGTAGGAGTAGTAGAAGTAGTAGTAGTACTTGTACTGGTAGTAGCAGTAGTAGTAGTAGAGTAGTAGTGGTTGTGGTGGCGTTATTCACACTTTTACTCTGACTTTAGCTCTCTGTACACGAGAATTAAAGTACGACGTACTTTATTACCCATTTTCTTTCTTTCGACGTACAATATTCTGTCTGATACCTTAGGTGGTGCACTGAACGTAGGATGATTACAACAAAAGCCACACTAACTATTCTGTTCGATTCAAAATGAGAAGTCTTTTACAATTGCTTCGGGTATTTCTACATCGAAGACGCCTTTTTATGTTTCCTGTTGTTCATTTCTTCATGATTTTCACTCTATATTTTTTGTTGCTTACTTATTACAAAGTAATGTCTCGTCCCAAACTTTCATTGACGGAGCAGACAAAATTATAGTTTTCAGCCTAAGAATTTTCTTTTACTTTACAAAGGATTTAAAAAGGCAGAAAAACTGAGACTTCTGTGACGAAGAATCTTGTACTTAGACGAAGGAACGATTATCAAATTATAATATACTTCCTTATGCAGATTTCAACAGAAAAGAAATTGTGGTATCAATTTTGTTGCTATTTTATCAATTATGACAATAATTAATCAAATATGAAAATAATCAGCTGGGAATTCACCACCAGCGAATAGAAGCTATCAAATTTATTATTTGTTTAAAGCTAATCCGTTATAATTACTCAATATTTATTGTTAATTTATTCAATTAATTTGAAAGAATTTAGAGCTTCAAATAACGCACTTCGAATTGCATTAATATGGTTAATATCTCTTCGTGTGGCCTAGCTCCCAATATGTCGAAAATACCAGCTCTAGAACCGGTAAGTGAATTATCCTTTTGAATCAAAAGGACTAATTATAAAATTCGTTCGGGGATTAATTGTTGAAATTAATTACCTCTAGGATTTCTACCTGCACTATGTAATGAAAACTTGACTAACCCTGAATACACAAGACATGCAGTATAATGTTACGTTCACTATTCGCTCGAAGATGCGCTCAAAAGTCAAAGCGCTTAGGGATGGGCATAAAATGTGAACCGATATAAGGGCTTTCAAGTGCTGCCCGCTGTTCGATCACAAGATTGATTTTGGGCAGGCGCACAAAATTTATGTTCTGAAATTATTCTGGATTTACAATGAAAAGTACTTACCAGTGTCTACACAATTCAAATTTAAAATATATATTCCTGTTCTTTTCTATACACCGGTTTTCCTGATGTTGTAGTTGCTTTCAATCTAAAAACAAGAGAACCACACCCGCTTTAGACTTTTTTATATTAAAAAAAAATAAATGAATAGTAAATAAATAGCACAAATTTAGTAAATATGCACATTATAATTGTCGAATATTTATTTAAATGTCGTTTACTACATTCATAGTCATTTTGGCCGACATTGATCCGCGCCACCGTTTATATATTTATTGCAAAATTTTAAAAGAACAATCTTTTTGAACCGTTTTTTATAATTGCTGAACAACTATCATTGGCCCCAACTAGGTCTTCCAAACACTTCGCTATTAATATTTTGCACAAATGAAAATTATATACAGTTGGCGGCGGCATGCCATTTAAAAAAAATTTTCCCCGCAAGGGCACTTTTATTCTACTCTCTTTTGAGTGGTTTCTGTGCGAAGCGTCGTTTTTCTGTTCTATTATCCATTTCCTTTCTGAATTCGTGCATTCAAACACCGACCATATCGGTGATGATGACGCTTTTCAATAAATATAAATAATTATTCACTTCTAAATCAATTTAAACTGTTTTCTGTTCTTCTTCACACCTTCTTATTAAATATTCTGTAGCCAACACCTTTTATATTTTTTGATGATTTCCAATACTTTTACATGGATATCTTCTGGACGGCACGTTAGACCAACTCGTTCAGCATTCTCTTTTCAACTGGCGTTCGTTAACTACGGCGAAATACACAAAAGGTAATGATGGGAAATTTTTCAAGTTAAAAGAGACAAATTTGTTCCCTTGTTTTTGATAACGAAAATAAAAATGGACGTTCTAGTAAGAGAACTGATGGATATATAAAATCTTTTACAATACTTAAACAAGTCCTACTTTTAAAAATATATGTTCCTTATGTGATGGTTATAAATGTTGGAATTTCGATTCTATTTATTTCATTTGTGGGATGGTAGTTCAGAGTTGAACAGCAATACTATATTAGCATCAAACTAGTCATTATCGGCCATTATGCGATTAAAATTCCTAAATGGCTAGTGTTCTTTGAATATTAAACGCAGGATGTACGGCGTGAAACATGAAATAAGAGCGCAATATTTACCGGCACCAATTCAAAAACATTAAAAACAGCAACATTTATAAATAAATATAATGTTGCTATGTCAAATTTAGAATTAACCCGGCAGCAAAAAATAATTTTGAACAGAAAGTTAAAGCTTATACACAACCGTAACAGTTGCCAGCTAGCGGCGTGCCAATCCGTCAAAATTACATAGACTCATGGAGATCGAGAAAAAGTTTTATTTTCAGTTTACGAGCTATTTCTAATTTTTTGTAGCAGCAGTATTATCCAGCAGTATTCCTCCCTGTTTACTTTTAAAACAATCGCAACAAAGCAATTTCCTTCAATTTAATTTATTTTGTTGTCTTTTTTGAACTTGCTAGTCAGCTGCTATTACTTATTTTAATCGCTGAATGTTAACGGCCTTTACGCTAGTTGTCAGCTTCTGTGGTTGTATTTAAGCATTTAGATAGCAAAATCGACATAATTCTTTCTCGACCTGAAAGAGTGGCCAACTCGTGCAGTAGTCATTGGGATCGCTGCTTCCATATACCAGAGATAAAGGGATAGGACACTCCCAACTCACCACGTGAAAAAGTGATTTGACGTCTATATTTTATGGATTGTTTACATCGCGTACACTGTACGTGAACTTGTACCATATTGTTATTAATGGTTGCTTCCACCCAGGATCCAGAAAAAAACAACGTGTTTGACCGCGCATAAACAAAAATGTGATTTCTGTAACGATTGCAACGGGGTCTAATGAGCAGTACAGCCCTCAACTTAGTACCGAATGTTGTGTGTTAAAAGCTTGAGAGACCTTAAAAATATCCAATTTCCACACAATTATCTCCCTATCCATCGCTTTTTAACAATCACGAGCTATTTTTTAACAATCACGAATTAAATTTTGTGAAAAAATTAATCAAAATCCTCAGAAGGCTCAACTATATTCACCAAACTTTTGACGCTTAAAATACAAATACCCTCTTTTCAAAGCCCATGTTTTCGATTGTTCTTGACGCGAGTACGCGTTTCCTAATAAGTACCAAATTTCAGCTAAATTTGTACCATTCTGTCATTGGGTAGAGGAAATATATGTTTATTAGTGCGAACATATTTGTTATGTGAAATGTGTGACATTTTTGGGAAAATATAAACAATCCAGAAAAAAGGAAGAAGGAAAACAGCAGAAAACAGCGACATAATAAAATTTCAATTGATGATTCGGCCACAAGCTGAAATTAATTGTCTTCGGTTTCCTATGAAAGTAAAGTTAGTTTTGACAGCTGTTGGCAATGCTGTAAATAGTGGGAATAGCAATTACTGATCAGCGTTACATTATACCGTTTCTCGGATTGTCATAACATTTCTTATGAATTCCTTCTAGCCTCTTTGATGATATTTGATTTTGCTGTTTTGTGCTGTCATTCTTCACATTAATTTCCAATTTATTCAAATTAGACTTCGAGTTTCGAGAATTTAGCAAAACACGTGGTGTATATATTGGTGTCAATAGTGAAGCAGTTGAACGTATTTTGGTTTATTAAATCCTTGAAAATGGAATTTCCTCACATTGGTCAACATTGCAGTGAGGCAACCTGCAACAGATTGGGTAAGGACAAATGAATAAGAAGCAGCCAATTAGCCAATTCTAATGAAATCCATTTTAGACTTTTTACCTATGAAATGCGATTCATGTGATAAAGTCTTTTGCTCAGCACATTTTAATTATGAACGCCACGTTTGTCCGGGTGTTAAGCGCAAAGACGTACAGGTACCCGTATGTCCGCTATGCAATGAACCAGTGCCAACTGCGCCTGGAATGGCGCCAGATATCACCGTCGGTCAACACATTGATAAACAATGTAAATCAGATTCGCAAAAGATTTTTACAAATCATTGCAGTTATAGGAATTGTAAACGTAAGGAATTGATACCAGTGACGTGTACTCAATGCTACCAGAATTTTTGTTTGCGTCATCGACATACAAGCGATCATGATTGCAAATTGAAAACGAACGGTAACATAAGGGGAGTCGGAGCAGTTAATGAAAAAGCTTCTGGTGCTACAGAACATCGAGAATTGACAGCGTAAATATATATATTTTGATTATTTTATTTTTTATCGTGACGCTTATTTCTCATAACCAGAAATGCGGCTGAATATCGTCGCATTAATAAACCCACAACTCTGTTTAATGCAAATCCCAAACCGAATGCAAACGTTGTGCGGTCAGCTTCAACAGCCAATACAAATAGGATTCATGTGGAAAACATGCAAGGAAATATTGTAAGTATAAGAGTATTGAATATAAAAGAAATCATTGGCATTAATTAAAAGATTGATTCCTCTGCCAAAAAGTCCGAAGACGAAGCTCTTGCACGTGCTTTGGCATTGTCTATTATGGAATTGGATGAATCTGCTGATCGGAATCGCCGCAATGAAGTGGCAGCCGCCGCTGCAGCAACAGCAGCAGCACAACAGACCAATGGTGGACTTCCTGTGGGAGGAGGGCGTGTAAGCACACAATCATCGGCAAGCGGCAAGGATAAATGCTCATTATCGTAGCTTGCAGTTTCATTCACGACACCCTTTCTCGTGATAAAACAAAACACATATTAATTAGCACAAATCGTTAATTACAACTAAGTTCTTTAATGCTATCGTTACACTGATTATAGTATTTGTAAGCGGTTAGTCGGGAAGCGCGAATGCGAGAGAAACCATTCGTACCCTCGCAAGTAATATTTAAACACTGTGAATCGCACATTCTAGTAGATACGCATAAAAATTTACGTTAGGATTAAAGTAGGAACATATAATCACAACAATTGATAAATATCAGACGAAGCAGCTAATTTTGCTGTTGGTTTTAATTGATTTCTAGCACTACAATATTTTGATCGCGACGAGCTGTCTTAGACTTAAGCATAAATAGCGATCGATTGTAAGGTAACGACTGTAGTAAATACTACCAACCACAAAATTATGTTTCGAGTTTGTAAATGCTTACAAGTAGTTGTTTCTTACAAACACTTCCTCACCTTCGAACCTCGTTAGTGTTAATGGAATTAGTGTCTCCATTATTCCGTACATCAAGCAAATGTAACTGTGGTTCACGGCTTTGATTGCGGATTTTGGAAGTGAAGGAAAATCAGGAATTGCAAAGTGGGTGATTTTGAATAAATATATTATCAGTATCAATATCGACCAGTGTCGAATTTTATCGATCATGGCTACTAAAAGAATACAGACAAGCGCTCGATTCTTAATTGAAATTATGTGTTTATGACGAAGCTATTCTTAGTTTGTGATTATATGATCTGGCTCGTGACATTCCGAATGGACATTTTTAACATTTCTCAATAAGTATGGAATTGTGTAGGGTCTCAACCAAATATTGTTATTAGTTTAAAAGGGAAAATTAGGCGCTTTAACAAAAATATAGAAATACTAAAGTTAATTCAATTGCAAAATAGAACTGCTTAACAATAAAGCTTGAATAATATATAAATTGTTTCTTATGACGAAAATGGCTTTATCAATATTTTTATTATCGATTATCATATAATGGAGTATTTGTTTTTATCATTTGGGTTTTTATTTCAAATTTAAGCTCTTAATTGTAAGCACTTTTTGTAATATGTTTATTTTGATTTTGAATTTTAAACTATGGTCAAATCTGTTTTGACCAATTTTTATTAACAAGCATTGATAAAAATTGTAGATAAAATATTAGTAAAAATATAGATTTGGTAGTTGAAGGAAATTGTTAACTTTTAATGAAAACAAAATAACTTGTTTCTATGTGTTTACTAAATTTACTTTTATTGCAACCCATCACGCATTTGCCGTCGGATTAATTTTTTCGAATTCATTTCTATCTTCACCTGAAGCTTCAATTTCATACATATCTTTTTCTATCTTTTCTTCTCCCTCTCCTACTTCCTCTTCAACACTCTTAACATTAACTTCTTCAGCAGTTGGCGTTGGAGATATTGTTGTTGGCGATGCTGTAGAACTAATCGGCTCTGGTACTTCTGTTAAATTTTCCATTACTTGTGTCTCGAAAGAATGCTTAACTTTATCATAACTCGGTTTTCTAGTAATTGCCATTCCTGTGGTTCCATTTGTTGACGTTGTAGCCGCAACAACTGGTGGATTTAAATGGTGGATACTTTCGTTGGAAGAAGAGCTGATTTTGCGCTGTTGTGCTCCCGCTGAAAAGTTTACTATTCCTTCTGTAGCCAAAATGCTAGCACTGGACAGTAAAATAGAAACCTGTTCGGCTGAAGGGCAACTAGTGATAATCATATCGTCATTGGTATAACCATTGCTGGTAAGCAATTGCTCAAGTTTAACATAAGTCTGAATAATATTATTCTAGAAGAGAGAGAGAGGAATGAGTGCGTGCAAGCCAACATCCCGAACATGTACAAGTGCATACTCATCAACTTACTCTTATCGGTCTAAAAATTATAAATTCCGTATCGCGACTGCTTAAATAGAGTTGCATGGATCGTTGAAGTGGAGGCAATTTATTTTTGATTAAACGTTGAGTCTCTTGTATTATACTGCTAATTTTCTGAGGCGCTGCCCAAGCAGACTGACGTAAGGCATAATTGAATTTTGCCGGAATTGAAGATGTTGATTTTTCAGTGATCAATTTCGTAGGCGTTTCAGTTGCTGCTCTTGTTGTGTTGGTTGTGTCTGCTGATAGTAAATTTTGTGCCTTATCTAAGAATGCTATCAATGGCCCAACCAACATTTCAACAGAATCTTTTATAAATTGCTCGCAAATCGTTTTCAACTGACGATCGACTTCTTTGCGTGAATCCAATAAATGCTCTTTGATTTGCGGAGTTCCTTCAAGTAGAAATTCTAAGAGCGCATTATTACTGCCCATCGAGAAAAGTTGTTTACGTTTTTGCAATAAGCCAAAGGCTGCTGTTTTCACTTTACTAAAATCGAGTGAAGTCTCCTTAACAGTAAAATCAACGCGAAAAGGAGCAATTTGTTCGCGTAATATTAAAAGATGTTTAATTTCAAACAGTTCGCCATCGATAGGGGTCTGAAAATGGGAAGGGAAAAGATAATTATAATCACTAATCGATCTATGGTGTCTGTATGTATTCTTGAAAGAAATCAGATAAGCCACATGTCACCTTCGCTGCTGCGATTTTGACTGCCGCCTTTGAAACACTTTGTATACATAAACGTAATGCATCCTGTGAAAGTCCTTGAAAAATCGGTCTATCCACACAACGATATAGACGTGATAAACAGACCAATGTACGACGTACGGTAGGATACCACATGCCATGTAAATCTGCAGGCGAATCTGAAAAAGATTTCAAAGGATAACAAAATAAGGATCTACATAAACAGAAGTAATTCATCAATTGCTACTCATGTTTCTCGTTTTATACGCTTGTGTTTCGACACTTTCAGTTGAAGCATAAGATACAAGAGATGCCCTTGAATCGGAACGGCGCATTACTGAAGATTCTTGTAAGGATAAAGCAATGCTCTACAAAGAAAAACAAACTCAATTTACACACACATTTAAAGATTTTGAATATGACTGAAATTGTTACCAACCTCCATCATTTCCAATTTATCCGGATATGCCAGATCACCGGCAGAAGGATTATAATTTAATATATCCGATTGCAAATATAAATGAGCACGAAAAACTAAACGTTCTTGAACATCTTGCAGCATTTGATTAGTCGTATTCCCAAAGGCTTCCAAAGACTCGGCTGAAATTCATAAAAACATTTCAAATTAATCGGAAAAATAACAAAACCACAAATATTTAACATTTTCCTACGATTGTTATCCATCACAGACGAATTTCTTGTTAAAATTGAATTTAAAAAGTGCTCTCAATTAAATCGAATGAAAATGTTTTAATCTGATACGGTTTCTGGAAAGAAGGTAGGGACAAATCCACTTACGACTCTGCTGCACATGCTCTTCCAACATTTCTATTCTCAATATTGAACATATTTCCGCTAGAGTTTCCAAATGATTAATGTGTATAATAAATGGTCGCATAGTATCGTAGAGTATCGTACACAGACCTTCCAAATAAGAACTGAAATTTGTATATACAATTCGATCAAAAATCTATCGAGAATAAGAATTTCTTATTAACTCACTTTAATTGCTCGCTGGGCATTGAGAAAAAATTAAAAAATAAACGATATTCATCTTGGCTAACATTTACCAAAAAAGCGCATGTACTTCTCATGAGAGTGCAATGATCACCCTTATGGGATGCCTTCAATTCCATTATAGCCTTATTAACAGCTGGTGACATTATCGAAGCGCGTTCATTTAAATAATTCTGTTGAATATCATTAAGCAATTGCTCGTATTCTGAGCAAGCTTTAACACGTTCCTCTACCATTTGAGAAACACGTTTAATTTTTGCTGAACAACTTTGATATTTTCCATAGAAGAGTGCGAAAGCGGCATCTGTTGATGTGCTGCCGGTAGTCACATTACTGACGCTAGATTGCTGTTGTTGCATCTTAGGATGTAACGTTGCCTCGGTAGCCTGTGACATGATCGTATTCACATAGTTTTTAATTAGAGATATTGCTTTAGATAAACAATGTTTGTATTTTACTATAAAACCACTCGAATCTTTAAATTTCGGCTGTAACAAAGAATTACAAGAATTGAATTAAAGCCTTTCCTGCAAACTATTCATAATTAATTTTTCCAAACTACTTTTTACTTACGTTAGCTTTTAAGTATTCAAGACATGCATCGATTTTATCCAAACAATCCCGAAACGAATCGCTGGGTACTGACAGTGTAGGCGATTGTAGTCGTTGATGCAATACTTCCACTTGATTGAAATAATGCAGACGCCGTTGAATTTCGTTACTCAATTCCTGAAGTTTTTGCTGCTCGTCAATCAATTTCTCGCTTGCCGAATTCAATGCGCTTGTTTTGTTCGCCACTAGAGTGTACTGGACATTCAGCGTATTAAGCTTTTCCATAGCCAGATCAATTTGTTCGAGTATACGATTGCATTCCTTGCCACGCAATTCCAACTGCTGCAAGTACTTGTAGTACGCTTCATCGCAATGTTGTTGTATTTCCGAGTGTACACGATCATACCACAATAAGAATTCATGGGTACTCTCCAGTCCTTTTGGTAAATTCTGCAGATCTCGCAGGGATACACTTCCGCTGAGATAATGCGATTCAGTTGATTCATTTAACGTTGGCACTGTTTCGTAAGTCTCTTTACAGTTTGCATGGGCTTCAATCTATTGTTTAAGAAGAAAAAATTGGGTCTGCTATGACTTCCGTTCCCACTAAATCGCGAAGCCAAATCCTTCACATACCTCTCGTTCCTGCCAGATTCCATTGATTGTTTCCAAACATTCTAGCTGGTCCACGCTTAACGTTGCCAAACCATTTTCTTCTGCATCCCATTGCAAAAGACGACCACGAATTTTTCGTAAATTCTCATTTTCATGTTGTGCTGTAGCCAGATCATCCATTATTAATTAATTCCAACACAAATCGGGGTTTCAGGAGTATTTTTTATAGTACGAACGATTTTTTATTTTGATCCAGCTGACAATTTGTTACAATAGTGATGAGAACTCATTAGTAACCGTTTTGACAAACAATTTTGCCGGTTTCAATTGTACTCAATTGAATGCAAAGCGTAGAATTGCTTATCTAATAAAAGGGTATGAAAGAAATATTTATAAATTGTAATCTGTAATTTACTAAAACCTAAAACAATCATTATCTCCATTTGTTTTAAATGAAATTTCAATATTCGTACATGATAGGATCCTGATTCTTTATCCGAATAAAATACTGATAATTTAAACACTATTAGAACGTCTTTCGCTTACATTGCCCACTGTCTGAAGTAATGTCATCGGGCTTTGTTTTGACCGCCTTTTTGCGGAATGACACGTATACCTCCCTGATAATGCAGTTCTAGTTAAGGAGAGTTGCCAGTGTATCGAAATATAATAAATGAATTTAAGATATCTTTATTACTTCCATCAAAGCTCTCTAGAAGGCTATCAACAAGAGTTGATAGTTGGTTACAATAGTTGATATTGGAATTTTGCTTATATCTTGTGAAACCGAACGAACTCATTATGAACCCAATTAATCGAAATAAGTGAAGAATAGGTGCCCATCCCCGATTTATTTATTTTTTTGGCATCATTATCTTCCCCCTAGCAAAAAGGAGTAACTAAAATTCGTGGAGGAAGTCCATAATCTTCTATTTAGATGCATTTAGGCATCAGATAAATACAAAATTGCATTAAAATATTATATAAACAGATCCTGTAACTGAGTGAGTTACGTGTGAGGAGAGTGAATATACCGTATGAAATATATTTTCATTATCTACCATTAGTATAATATATCATTTTTTCAATTTCTACATAGTTAAAGAGTTATAGTATTAAAGTAGAAAGATGTGCACACTTATTGCAAATATCGTAGCTTTATGTTAAATGGATGCATTAAGGGACCAAAAACTTCAATTTCGAAAAAAAAATTTTTCTACTGTTCGAAAGGTTTTTACATGATTATTGATATTTTTTTCATTTAATTTTTTCTTTGTCATTTATGATCTAGTTATATAAACTTCCCCAATTGGAATTTTATCTGCTATTGTTTTGAGTAGTTTTGACTTTCGCTCCGTACGCTTTTTGAAGATTTTTGACAGATTCTTTGCTAGAATTATTTGTTGGTTGTTTTCAGTGCGCGACGGAACTTAGAACGAATTTCGGAATTTATTTGGATTATTTAAGAAAATAGGAAATTTTTCCCAATGATCTTCGTTCGTTTTTCCTTCTGCGTGTCATACGTCATTCTACGTTTTAATCCGAGTTTTATGGAGAGTTATAAAAGAGAATAAAAATGATGAAAACGGGTTTGAAATTTGGTAGAGCTAAATGTCTGCAAAAATATTCAGTAAGGAAATTAGCAAAAGATAGCGATTAGTCCAATTAATTGATATCTCGAATTGTTAGTGAAAAGAAAGAAAATGAATTTTTATTGTCTAATTCATAGTACTCTTCTATGGTTTGCATTGATTTCAAGGTAAATAACTAAACGTAAACTTCCTGCTTTAAATACCGATCTCTTCTATTTTCCATCTGCATCTTATGTTTCTTGCAGTTTCTTATTGCTTGTTGTTGCAACCGAAAACGTTGAATATCTTACGACGGGAGTCGTAGATGTCATTGTCGAAGAGGGTGGTAATGGTGTGACTGTCAACGGTGATAGTGCCACACCAGTGGTTGACAGTTTATTATTTAAATCTGATAATCCACAAGAGAAAATATTGCCAAATTATAAAAAAGTAAAAAAATTAAATGTTATAAACGATGACGATAACGGTGGTGCAATACCATCGTCGAACATTTTGCAAACGGAAAATAATCGGAGAGAACACAATTTTTTATACGTCGAAGAGTCGGCTGATGTTGAAACTATCGTTAGTTCGGCAACGATAACCGAACCGACCTTTAATAAAGCAGCTGAAATGGTCCACGAAAAAGAAATATTAAGCTTAAGTGCATCTGCGCCAGGTGCGAGTGAAAAGCAGAAACTAGTAACGCAATCATCCGAAGGCAATGTGCTGTCCATGGAGGGAAGACAACTAGTATCGGATTTTCAATACGGACAAGAAAATGAAGAATCATTTACAAAAGAAGCAGAGGAAGATAAGAAATATGAAAATAAGTAAGTATAAAATGCAATGGAATGAAACGCTTAATAATAAAAGGAAGTGGAAATATGAAGTGAAAAAAGTAATAAAGAAAGCAATGAGATGTCGTAAGGGAGAATTGTTCCAATGAATACAAGATAGACATATGGCATAAGCTTTTAGAAAGTGATATGAATAGACATCCGATATAAACAATTGTCTGAAGATCAATTCCTTAAAGTTTGGAATTAAGCAACATGCATCAAATCTTGATTTAATGGTTGATTGGAACCTCTTCTTCTTCTTACAATCCTCTAATTAGTATTTCATAATTTTGGTCTTCGAGCAAATACGAGTAAATACCAATGTGTTCACGTGAGGGAGGTTGACGTTTTCTCTTAACTTCCAGTTTTATTTCAGTTTTATTTTGCAGAGAATAATTTTTAATTTGAAATAGAGCTACATAAATCTATATCAAATATAAATAATTATCATTATTATAAAATCATTAATGTGCTGAATTCAAATGCTCTACGATTGCATAAACTCTAGTATTTTTTGTAACGATATATTCCTCGGAGTTATAAAGTATATTTTTGAAATCGCAAATGAAAAATTTTTTCTGAGTTTTACGGTCAAATATTTTCTAAAAAATCTATTTAAGATTTCCTCCTGTATTCCTCCTGTATAACTTTGATCATAAGCATCGTCAATCATAATACGAAACCATATGCATAAGTAAAAAATTTCACTAATTTATGAGTTTCGGTTTTTTGTTTAAGCGATTTACATCCGCACAAATGCACACACACGCCACAACAAAATTTGTCAGAATGTGGAAATTTTCGTAACAAAATATATATTTTCATTAAAATCGCAAACTCGAAGCTATTCGAGATTATTTCTTTAATTCTTTACAAAAAATTAAAATTTATATATCTTTTGCTTAGCGTGTCAACGTATATAATTTTTTAATTTTTAAAAAATATTAGAATAGAGCACGTATACTTGTTATGGATAATGATAGCCGTTATATTTATAGTATATTGCCGTTATATTTATACATTATTGCCATTTATTTTATTTAATTAGAGCAATAGAATACGAGGCTTCGAGGCTCGGTGATAAAATGTGTTGTAAAATGTTTTATCACAAAGTTCTTCCATAAATTAAATATAGAATTTTATTATCAACCAATATTCTTAATATTTTTTATTATTTACATGATATTGAAATCAAACTTTCGATTTTAATTTCGAAACCTATAGAAAAGAACGTAAATTTGTTTCTTGTAGTTTTTTTGCGGTTTTTGCTTTTTATGTTTCCAACTAGGCCAATGCTAAATACATGTAAATGCTTCTGTTGTGTGTATGTGTGTGTGCATGTGTGTGTATTGTTCGAACTAGTAATGAATTAAATTGCAAAAACAAAACGATTGGCAGCTTTCTTTCAAATAATTTCATAATAAATTATAATAGAATTGTTTATTTTCTATTTTTAAATTATTGTAATTGATTTAGCTATGATTTATAGTTATGAGTGTTCTCTAAAGGGGAACTTATTATTTCCTATAATTTGTATTTTTAATCAAATTTAATAAACATTATTGACAAACTTTCAATAATTTTAACCTTCAAGTTTGTTCTTGAAATGTTTATGAAATTAATAATTACAATTTTTGCTAATTGCACTTTAAGGTTCGATGATCGGTAACAAATCTTCTTTTAATCGTGAGGGTATGTGTGTGTACCTCAATTCAGGGTTAAAGCTATGAAGTTGTGTAGTTTAAAATGGAAATATATCTTTTTTTAAGAAAATAATAAGGTTCAATTCTTACGGGAAAGGTTTAAAACAGTCAGTCAGTCAGCGTGAAAGGTCTATCAAAGAAAAATAATTTTATGTTTTGTCTATAATCTCTGTTTACTTTGAAAAAAGTTTGGGACAAACGTTTTTTGTAGATTGATACGTATGTTCTAAAGTCGACACTTACAAGAATAAAATTGGAGAGTTAGGGATTTGGCGGCAATTGAATACTGGCGGCTGGGGTGAATAACTTAAAAACGAAGACCCGTAGAGAGTTGATATTATGTATTTTGGACTGGTATAGCATCCAAATGCATTATTTCGATTTTGTTGCAGTCAGTTGTGCCGATTGTTTTGGTTATAATTGCTTGTCGGTTTTGCAGAATTTTACATGAAGCTCGTTAACAATTTATAATTATTGTATTAGTCATCAAAGGAAGTCATGCATTGAATTGATCAATGGGTGAAAGGAAAGGAATGAATGGATGAAATTGATGAAAGGAAGTCATATATTGTTTTTGTATCATATTTCATAAACAATATTTATTTATATTCCTTAGAAACTCAATCCATTCTCGGCTCAAAGTCAATATGTCTTTTCACTTCTCTGTAGGGTACTCGTAAAAAACAAAGATATTCCTCGTTACGTAAAGAAAGTAATGCTTGATAACACTTTTTGTTGCTAATTTACATTTTATTGTTTTTTGATTATATTTTCTAGAGAAAAGAACGCTTGCTTACAATACAAGACGCTTGTTTACTTGCTTAAAATACAAGAAAAATGTGTTCATGTATTTTGTTTAATATTTAATTGCATCTTTCATCATTTACAATACAAATATTTCAACTGTTGTCGCGATAATTTATCAGAATTTATGTGTTTAATTCTTTGTAAATAAAATGAAAAGTTGCAATTTCATTTGAATTATCGTTTCATTTGGTGTTTTTGGCTTTTATGAAGGATCTGTAAATATTGATGAATGTCTAATTATTTTTTTAATTTCATACGGCCTAATGGCATATTATTAATTGTTTGTATTTTTCTTTCACCTGCGTGTTTTCGTTTGTTATCTATAAATTCTGTAAATTCTACATTTTGTCGATTATAATTGAGCAATATATTTTGTCGACGGGTGTAAAGATATACTTTTTCAGGTTTTCAATTGAAGAATTTTGTAGCCATTTATTACTATTTATCTTAAATGTATTTTTCTTTGTATTTAACAATTTATTTTATTTTCTCGTCGTTTATCAGTAATGCTAAAGACTTCGCTCTGTAGTATCTTGCAGATAACTTTAAATTGTCTACCCGTAGAAAATTTTGATAGGTTTTGGAACGAGTTTTCGGCACCCCTCGTCTATTTGGATAAGGGACAAACCGGTATCGGCCACGTACCAAAATGCCGACGATGTTCAGTGCTTGCTTTCGTTCTCTTTTTCGCTTATATTTTCCGTTTTCAGCTGATGTGACGTCTAAGTGTAAACTTAAAATTTTGGGTGTTATCGGTTATGCAAAGAACCTTAAGAATTCCTTAATGGTTTCTTAAATGTTTATTCTCGTAAGGGTAGAATTATGTCTATCAAGATTAGTGCATTAAATTGTTAAATACTGACGCAAATATTACATTTAATTTTTGTAAAAATTTTGTTTTAAATATTTTTATTTCGAAAAAATTTTAAAATTATTTTTAAATATCTTAACATAAGGTTCTCTTATAATTTCAGTTTTTAAAAATAAATAATTATTTTTTTTGAAATGGACGACAGATGCTTGTCCATTTCAAAAAGAAATTAATTATTTCTTTTAAAGAACTCTCTGCTCCTTACCATTACACAGCTTTTTTATGGTTGATCCTAAACCTAAATCGAACATTCATTGTTAATGATTTATTGAACGGTTGAAGTTGAATACAAAAATGGCCAATGGGACTTCAATAAAAGTAGCTTATAATAATTTATGAAAAACTTCTTGTATGGTAGCTAAAAAAAGCAACTGGCTACTTACTATCAGAGAATGAATTCCTCCAGATGGTTGAATTCAACTCCATGACGTTCATAAACATCATAAAAATCGGATGGTAGGCTTACCGTTTGTAAAATTATAACCTTTTCCCAGACCTCTCTCTCACACACACGCACACAATTATCTTTCAAGCACTTAGTTATCGGATTTGATGTTAATTCCTGGTACTCGTACGTTACTCGTACTCGTTGTATCTCGGTACCAGTTGATTCGAGCCTAGCACATACGACGAGTTGGTCATGCAGTGGGGTGGTGCGATGTAAATATGCGCATGTACATAAATTTTTTTTGGATGGTACTACTACGTATTTTTGGAGATTTGCGAACGATGTTGTACTGTTTTTTTCCTTTTCAATATTTTATGCAAATAAAAATTGAATTGATTGTCGTACGTAAATGTCGAAACGTCTGAAATATCGCATTGTTTCCCTCTCTCTCACTCTCTTAATTTTGTTGAAAGAAAACTTTTCGGAAAAGGCATTAAAGTCGACCTCAAACAATGCAATGAAATATTTCAAATGTTCGACATAATCACCTCTTTCTGTAACTTTGGCACCAAGATCAAAAGCACTCCCCATTTTCGCGGATATGAAGTCATGATTGAGTATGTGTGTATATGTATATGTGTGGGCGCCTTAAGGATATTAGTAATTTTTTGTTGAGGACAACCAGCATCATGACAATAAACACTAGCATTGACGTTTAATAAATCGACCAACCAACCCACGAGATTCATGAACACTTTGAAATGCTTTTTTTTGAACGATTTCTTCTTTTTTGGGTTCGTTTTTGTTTGGGTTTTTGTTTTAGTGATTAAAAAAAAATTTAGTTTTTTTCCTTCAACTCGTTTGACTTTCTAAATTTTCCCGCCGATTAGTTTTTCAACATTCACCACTTGATGAGGTGTTACTTTTGTCGGTGATGCGTGCACGTGTGTGTCTATATATGTATTCGTTTATGTGTTCAAGAGTACTCGTCGGAAAATTTCTGAGTGAGCTCTAGTTTTTTCCGAGTTTTTTGTTTTGTGACGAGTCCAAAGCATCCTTTTAAGGCCTTTATTTATTTTCTACTTTTTCGTTGATTTTGTTTGTTTGTGGCTCATTCAACCTAAAGGAAAGAAAAGCCGCCGCTGCTGCCGCCACCGCGCCGATCATTTATAACAATAAATAATGTCAACGCCAACGTAGAAGTTTATTAAAATTTCAATCTATTCAAGTAAAAGTGAAACTTGCTGGTAGAGAGAGAATATTAAACTGACGCGATATTAAACATAATCGAGTGGAGCTGCTGGTTGTAGCCTGGTATCGTTGTTGTCCACTGATATTGCTGTTGGGATATGCGTTCGTTGCTACGCGCTGGATTGTGGTGATAGGTAAGGGCAAGGTGTTTGCGTCGTGCGGGGGGTGAAGGGTGGTGAGAGGAGTGAAAGACAGGGAGTTGGGTTGTCTGTTACAATCAGCCAAAAACATCACATCACATCTCTTACATTACCTTTCGTGGGTGGTAGACTTTAATTGTTTTTCATTGGTGCCTCGCCCAAGGGTACTCGTACTACAGCTGTAATCATCGGCCGATTTTTTTTTGGTTTTGCCGGGTTTCTTTTGCCATTTGGTCTAAGGCCGTGTTTTCCTTCCTTCAATTCAGATAAAACAGAATTGCTAGAAGAGATGAAGAGAGATAAAATATTAAAAATTGAAAATCGATAAAATGCAAATCATAATCATTGTGTATCGTAGCATCTATATTGTATCGGTATCGTAAATAAAATCGATCGATCGATACTGTATGCGTTTATCGGCTTTCTCCTGGTTTTTTTTTTTTGCGGTGAGGCGGGTGGATGGTGAGGGTCATATATTTGCATGATTTTAGCGATAATTAAATTTAATCGTAGTGCATGTGTGGCAGTCCTTTAAAGCTTATAAGCGGTCTCTAAGAAGAAGCATCGCATTCGAACTCGAAATAATAATGTTTGTATATAAAATACTCTTAAACGTATCTTCTGAACTAAAAAGACTCTTTTAAAGTATTTTATATGTAAAATTGACATTGAAGAAATTTGTAACGAACGAGAAAATTTGCTAAAA
The DNA here is from genome assembly GCA_963966595.1 of Physocephala rufipes. NCBI lineage: Eukaryota > Metazoa > Arthropoda > Insecta > Diptera > Conopidae > Physocephala > Physocephala rufipes. Next base: position 24,266,406 of record OZ016502.1, read on the forward strand.
ATTAAAAAAGTTTCATTTAAAAATGTACTTTTAAATTCAGTAAAATCAGATTTTATTTCCTTTGAAGGGAAGATTAATAGACTTACGAGGCCAAAAGGATCTCCACGATATCTAATAAACCATGCGAGACCTATTACACACCGTGTGTGCAATGCATTTCCGAGCCGAAGAGACCGACTGAGCTCTTTATCTTATGAATACATTTAATTTTTATACTCGTGAAATGCAAGGAGAGGAGTTATCGTCCCATCGAGTCACTCCCATTCATGCCCATCCGTCTCGTCTGGTGTGGGTGCTTTGAACTCATTGACTTTTCGCTCTATCATAACAAATGGAGCTGTTACTAATCCAATGCATAACAAACATAGCATAAACATTTAAAAAATCATTAATTATAAAATTTCGTTATTTGACTTTCATAAAATCTGTTTTTGTCAATTTGTTACACAGTAATCATCACTTCATATTTTACAACTTCATCATACGTTAACAATGTATGGTACGTAACGATTCCACTGCGTTACAACACGCTACGATTATTATACCAAAAAATTTCAGATTTTTTCAATCAGCAATATTTGACATATGTTGTTGACTTTTTGTTGTTTGGTCTTTGGATCTAGTAATTAATCATACAGAAAACTCGATGCGTTCCAATGAAATAATTTTATTAATAATTCAAATGCAACATTTTGACTGCTGATCAAACACTGATCGACAAACAACTCAAACGAAAGCTCATTACTCAATCGAACATGCCAACGAACGTTATAGTAGTACGAATGATTGAGAAAGGCTGTCGACATGCCGTGGTCGTTGTTTTCCACGACAATCGCATACAAAAACAAAGATTAAATAAATTACAAGTAAATCTTCACAGAAAGTAATAAATGAACCCAACCATTTTAGATATTTAGCCATTTAGCCATTATATCTAACAACCCAGTTAGTCAGTCATTCATTCAATCAACCACTCATACGATCCTTTGTATGCAATCGCTTTTGGTCAATCGCTCGATTTAACTGCTCATAATTTTTTTTACGAGATTCACTTTTTATCTATTTTGATTTTTTATTATGCACACACTTCCATCCATTCAATTATCTGTCCATTCATCCATTCATTCAATCAGTCGTTCATCTATCCATTTATCCAACCATCCATCCATTTAGTTTTCCAACGAAATTCGTAACTATCAGTCATTGTGATGGCGTTTGTGGGATGATGATGATTGTAACGCTGATGATGACAATGATGGCAGTGATGGCTGACGATAAGCCGGTCGATTTTGGTAAATGATGCAGACCAAATTGATGAGGACAGACAGTAAGATAGAAGTGATCGTAGTGATCGTAGACGAGGATTCATAGATTTTATGGATTTGCATATGTTACAACAATATTTCGAGAATATCACATGTATATACAACAAAACCGAAAACATACTCAGAGACAATTTGGTGTAGAAGAGACTTTGGATGACTGCATGCAGGCAAAGACAGGCAAGCGGACAGATAGATAGAAAGACAACTAGCCAGATAGACAACAGGACACAAGATGATAATGAAAACCAGAAAATCTGAAAATCATAAAATCTTTAACAAGCGCACACACGCTATGACATAAAAGAAGAAGAGGAATGACAAGAAGAAGAAGAAGAAGAAGGAGAAAAGCATACAACGGCTTAACTGCCAACGGCTATTTTAAATTGTATCATTCAATAGCTCTAGCAACAACAACATGTTGTTAACATTTTGTAGCATAGCATCTTAGTTAGAAAGAAATTAAATAAACAATAAAACATAACATTTTCTAGTAGTGTAAATATTTTGAATGATAATGAGTTTAAAAAAGTGAAAGTGAATAAGTATGTGATCAATTGAGCGAAGCAATTCATACAAAGGCATAAATAGAAAATATCACACACAGATAATACAAGCTCTATAATTTTTGAAAAGCTAGGATTTTTTCCTTTTTAATTGACAACAAACGTTCGACAACTAAAGCCGAATCGAGCCGCAAAGCACAAGCGCGTAAATTTATCGTTGGTAATGTTCGCATTTTGAAAGATGGAAACAAAATTGTTAAGTTGTTCGAGGTGGAAATACAATTCGGAGCTGCACAAGACATTTCAAAATTGCATAGACAATTTTTTATAGCATTGCAGTGATAGTATTGCGAACAATAATTAACGATTTGTGATCCCTTAGCTTTTGAAGTAACATTTACTATATTCCTTAATACTACGAGATTTTAATTGAAGAGAGAGAGGGGGGGGGAGAGGAATTTGGAATTTCTCATACGTTGCTGTGACCAATGTTGCGGTCAATTTATATTTTATAAATAGGAAATTTCTCGCAATATTGGTTTCAGCGGCATGCCAAATTAGCACAGGCTCTCTGTCTCTTATGGCTCTATGTCGTTACCATTAATAAAACTGCGAAATTTTTTGTTTTAACCTAGAACGCTGGTCTTACTTTTATCTCTCTTGAAATTGAGATCAGAAGTCATATTTCACAAAAGAATTTAATTCAATGCCCCTCTGCCAAGGCTTTGCAGGTCGAGCGACCAAATGTCGCAAGAAACTCTGCGTTAATTTTTCTATTGAGTTTCAGTTAAACGGTGAAATATTGAATTTCTTAACTATTGAATTCCTATTATTTCCCTATTAATTCGTTAAATGTTGAATTTCTTTTGTGGTGCTTCATAATTAAATATATTTTAAACATCTTATTTTTCTGATGCGGCTTTGGCAGTCACGGTTTTCCAGTATGTTTAACATGTCTTGTGCACCTCTCTATTAGAGGCACAATTAGTAGAGATGCAATCAGAGATGATGTCTGAGTTAGAGCTCACATTATTGTCGAAGACGAAGTTATCGGATTTGTCAACTAAAATATCTTAATGGCTGGATATTTATCTTATCTAAGTCTTATGGATATCACGCATATAACCAAATTAATTGTAAAGTTAAATAAAACGTAGGTCAACATACTCACGCATGTATGAGTTAAGCATAAATATGTGCGTATGTGTTGGCGTGTGTATTGTGTATAAATGTATAGTAGCATTGATTAAAATTAAAAAGACAAATTTTTATGATCAAATATATGTTTCCTTCTCATTAGTTCAGTCTCAGATTTTCTTCCTTCCTTTCGTGGTGACACAAAAAGTTCCCTCTCGCCTTCTCTCAAACACACTTCACTACTAGCGCAATCAAACCAAACATAAATATTCATGTACGAAATAGTGAAGGAATGAGAAAGTTAATGTTGATTATCATCATCATCATCATAATTATTTTGTTAAATGTTTTTAAGAGTTACGGATGTTTGTTTTTATTTTAGAGTATGAAAAAGTGTAATAAAATTTATGACAGATTTAAAGCAGGATTAATGGCAACGAGGCGAGAAATGAAGGGTTGTCGGTTAAACGTATAAAAAAATCTGTTTATGCTAAGCGTGTTATTATTGCTATTTGTCCATTGTCCACTGCTATCCGTTTGCTTGTTAGCTGTTATTCATTCCTTGTTATTCATTCATTTCATTGCCACAAATTCGAAACGTTCAACTAACAAACGAATGATTTTTAGCGAAAAAAGTGATTGTAAAAATGATTACCGCGGAAAAAAAATGAAGAAAGTAGGCGGCTCGGTACGGCGATGTATGTCTTGATTATCCGACGTGCCAGATGGACATCATTATTATCACCACCAATAGTATTATTCGATTGTATGGGTGTGTGCGAAAGCATGAAACATGATTTGTATATCATTCGGGTGTCACTCTAGAGCAGGCATGTCAAATCCATTAACTACCGTGGGCCGCATTGATTATACTGCAATAACGTGCGGGTGGGGAAAACAAAGGGGAAACAACAGAAATATATCAAAACATACGGTCTTTCTTTGAAGCAATTTCTATTTTAATTTGAATGTTCCTTTAAGGATTTTTCATAATCTACCAACATTAAAATGCAGTCTGGGCAAGCATTGTTATCATTATAAGATTCACGAACGAGAAAAACGCGGAAATAATTTAACCCGTAAGAGTATTGATTTACCAGACAGGTTGTGCACACTATAATGGGTGTGCTTAAATCAAAGCATTCGATACAGCGTCCAAGTATCGAGAGTAACACAGTTCGAAATCAGGCATGTCTGACATTCTCAGCAATTAGGAGAGTTATGAAGGATTTGTGTCATGATACTTCAGCTCTTAAGGAGCTTCAAATGAAATGGAGTAATTAATTTCAGGGGCCGCGGAATATCCTGTGGTAGTTTGCATTTTTGATATGCGTGCTATATACTTTCTACAAATGTACTTCAGAAATTTTCAATTTTCAATTGAACTTCAAATTATTACAATTCCACTTCAGAAAAACGTACAGATTTCAGAAATGTTCAAATGTATTTCAGGTTTTCCCCGAATTGATTATAGAAAAGTTCAATCTTTTAATGGACTACAAGTTCTACAAGAAGGACTTAAGAAAAACAATACATACTTCAGAAAAGGTCGAGTGTATTTCAGACTTTTCTCCATTTAATTACAGAAATTTATCAATTTTTGATTGGAACTCAGCTTTTTGTATCCGGACTTTAGAAAATATACGATCCGATACGGACTTCAGAAAGGTGTCACATATATTTTAAATTTTATCAATCTAATTTCAGAAATTTTTAATTTTCAATTATACTTCAAATTCTTATAATTGAATTTAAAAAAATGATATGGAGTTCAAAAACGTTCAAATATATCTCAAATAAATTCTCAATTAAATTTCAGAAAATTTTTATCATTTTTTCTATCCTGTAATTAAAAATGTCTGAAATTAATCCAACAAATTTCGAAATAGATTTTAACTTTTATTTTGAAGTTATTTTGACGTTCATTCATAATATCTGAAAATGTCTGATGTCCATTTGAAGAAATTGTAGATTCAAGATAAATGCAGTGACCCAGATAATTGCATTCCTCTTTCATTTAATTAGTTTTAATCTTGTCTAGCGGAAGTGGGAAAGATCTTTGCAGATCTAGTTTTTCTACAAGATCGCTGCATAAATCAAAACCTATTTTCTCTAGAGGAACTAATTCTGAATTTTTCCTCTCGCCGAAAGGAAATAAAAAGGAACACGAAACAAGGAAAATGGAATTTCATAAGATGGGAAATATATATCTGTCTATATTTTAGGATCTAAATGGAAACTTTTGTTTCATAAAAGGTCCAAAGTCACTAGAAATTGATGAAATAAAGACCGATGACCGATAATTTCTAATATTTTTTAAATATTTTCTTCTTCTGGGCTTCTTCCCGTCATTCCGTCATTGCTATTTATTTCTAGTTGAGCAATTTGAGAAAATTCTAAAAAGGCTTTTTATGATCTAAAAACCTAGAAGATCTTCATGATAAAATAGGTTTTGTAAAACTTGATTTCAAAGTGCCTAAATGTTTAACGTTTAAGATTTAGATCGACATGTCTTATAATTTTTAATAAAATTTTTATAGCATTGTAAAATTATAAGAGTCAGTTTTATAGAATTTACATGGTTTGGAAGCGTTGTTCCAATGTGAACAAAAAGTAGACAAAAAATTTTAACAAACGTATTGTAAAAATTAAAAAAATCATTCTTTTTTTCTGAATATTTCTTAGGATATATTTAAAAAAATGTTCGGTATAAAACGGTTTTATAATTATTATTATTCCAAGAAAGCGTTTGACTCGAGTTTAAATCGCCCAAAAGTAAAACGCCTTTTCTACGGTCCGTTGATTCGATCGAATGTAAGTGGACGCAAAATGGAAATGAAGTGTTAATGAAAACCAAAATAAGTTAAACAACGTGTGGAAAATAAATTTAGGAAGTTTATTTTTACACGGTAATCTTTAACGTAAATACAATAATATATTTATATATAGTTCGAATGTGTTGTAAAACGTATGTAAATACACGTAAGCAGCTCTAATTAACTCTAACTGGATAATACTTTCATGGTGATGGCATTACTATAGCGCCGTGTAATATAATACGTCCATTCAAAATTTACAGACGGAAGTGCAAGACATTAAAAAGATTTTTTAAGAAAAAAAAATATAACTGAATTGATCAAGATTAAAGAGAAGAGAAAGAAAAAGGGAGAGAAAGAGAGGAGAAATGTGATTATGGTGAGTGACTGTCTACTAAGTGCACGTCGCGACGTCCACTACCATGCAGTAGGCGACGTTTTATTTATAAAACGTTATTTGTATGGGAAACACTTTGTGCCAACACTTTTCGTAACGTGGAATTAATCCTGTTTTAGTTAGCAAATTGCTAACCATTTAAAAGAATTTAGTCATTTGGTTGGGTGAAAAGAGGGGCGGGGGTATACGAACAATTAATCTAAAAATTAATATCATTTATTTATGACAATCGAAGGTGTTAATGATTTCACTTTAAGACGCAAACAAGGAAGTGAAAGTGTGATAAACGCTAGTTAAATTGTCTTAAGATAACAAGATATTGATATGTTAATGTTCTTTATCAGCGTTTTCTAATAATGAAAAATTACATTTCTATTATTTTATCCATTCAAAGTATTTATTAAAGCCGACAACGCAATTACTGTCAAGTCAATTGTTTGAGTTATACCAATCTTAGACAATTTGTAAGATTTTTTTAGATTTGTAGGATATTTTTTTACATAAATGCATTTTAGTTTTAATGCGACAATTTCTTTTAGTGATGAATGTGTCGAACTGAAATTTATTATGGGATTTTCCAGGACAGGTTATAATTTGAGTTTTGCATTGACACCACGCCCCAACATTAGGATGACCATTTTTTCAATTGGCTTCAGATCTTTCCAGTCTGAATAAGTTCCTCCAATGTCAAGAGGAATGAATCGGAAATTAATTGATTTATCGAGTAAGATCGAAATTTATCAGTTTTCCATAAACACAAAAATGGTCTTTCATTAATTTTTGCTTAATAACGATTCGGTCTAAAATATTATGACTCTGATTTAAATACCAAATGTCATATTTTGATATTAAATAGTCCGTATAATTAAGATAAGTGTCAACAATGCAATAATGTACAATGGTCTGGAAAGGGGAAAATATCGGTCTAAAATCTTCAGACTTTGATAGCATTGATATTTTATTGAATTAAAAACTTTGCAGGTTTCTGTCTTTCATTCAAGATATAGAGGTTCAGAGTTGAAGCCTTGTAGGTCATCTACCATTTTGTTTTGATTTATTTCTCTATCCCATCTGTTTCGATTTTCGAGACTTTTTCAATAGTTTACAATATTTTCGGTAGTTTTTAATTAATTTTTATCATTCTTTTCGAATTTACGCTGAAATCAGAAAGCGCTCTATTTTTAACGGGTTATATCTCTATGTTTAAGATATTTTACCTTTAAACGAGATTTCTTATCGAAGGACATGTGGCATGGCCTTGTAAAGGCCTTTTAAAACATTTTTCAAAATTTTTTAAACATAAAATTTTTTTTTATTTTTAAGTGTTATTTTTTGCTGAACAAATTAAAAACTTTGAGTTTATGGCTTTCCGTAATCATCGAATTGTCAATTTCAGTAATCATCTAATTAAGTAACACCGCAATACTTGAACTTTCTTTTGCGTTCAAATAAAAAGTTTGAATGCAATGTCAGTCAAATTGGCGCAAATCAGTTGATTTTTCGAAATCTCTTAACACGAAATTTTAAAAATTTTTATATAAAAACTCTAAAAAATTTGAAAATTTTCGAAAATACTTAAAATTAATATTTTTACTTATTAGCATTAAATATTTTTAAATATTTTTATTAAATATTTTTCGCCTCCTACGAAAAATAAAGTAAAATTTCATCAAAATATCCTTTGTCGTGTTTTTCTAAGAAATACGCCCACTGTCGTCTGTTAAGGCAACCGGATGCAAATGCGGGCTATAAAGTGCTGGTCTCCTCTTCTCTCCTTTTCCGTTCTTCTTCTTTTAACTTTTTTGCATTCATAATTCGTTGAAATACAATTAAAATTTATTACTTTCGTGTACTTTCAAACACCTTTTCTTCATGCTTGTGGTTATTTTATGATAATCATTTGTCTTTTTGACGTCTTTTTTTCCCTTTGGATTTTTTGGTAACCTCGAGGACCTCATAAAGCCGAATTCCAATAAAATTTTTTTCCTATCATTCGACTAAAATTACTTCATTTGCATAATGACCGGTTACACAGAAATTGGCGTTGGTAACATAAAATAAGATGCAACAAATTATAAATATTTGAAGCTGGTTTTTCTTCCTTTTCATAATTTTTCTTTGTGGTTAAAAAAATTTGTCTCAAGAATTTGTTGGTTATTGTTTGGTTGGTCAGTAGAGGTAGAGGGCTAGCCACCATTGCCATCTCTATTTATTGCAACAATCATCCGCAGTCGCCCCCACCCCCGACTTGTGTGAGAAAGAGTGAAATTTTTGGTTAAAAATTTTTTTGAAATTGATAAACGTAAAACAAAAAATACCAACAAAAATCATCATGGAGATGCGGCAAGCAATGAACGATGAGGTGGGTGGGTGAAAAAATTACAATGGGACCTATGATAACTACCAACTACTCGTTCGGACTAACTATCAACCTACCAACCTGACTAACTGCCTACTTCTTTGTAAAGAGTCATCAAGTCATTTTGTTAAACACTTGTATGAAGTGTTAGTTGGCGTTGTTGTTGTTGTTGTTGTTGTTAGTAAAACGCTGGAGATTAAGCTGGCCATCTATCGACCAGTATTCATTCATCTCGGCAGTCATCCGCCACCGTCCCAACCGTCCCAACCGCCACCACGATCGTCACCATCCCTAGCGCCTCCACCGCTATTACCGCCGCCGCCATCACCGTCATCTGCGATCGCCGTCTTTTGGCTTAATGTGGGCTGCAAGGAATGATAAATACGTTTATGTGGTATGTATTTTTGCGCAGATATCAGATGTTGTTTACTTCACTTGCTTTCTATTGTTTGTACTTCTTCTGGTGTTTCTGGTTCCATGTGGATGTTGTGGCCAGCTTCAAGCGGCTCCCATACTGTGCGATCCTGTTTTCTCAGGCGATCGATTGTTCATTCGTTCACAAACTTTGCCGCTAGTCATCCCCAAAAGTGTGGGATCGTTTTGAACGCAGCACCAAAACAAAAACAAACAGCAACTAACAAGAATTAGCAAAAAAGTAGTCGCATAAAATACAATAACGAACAAAACAGCAATGTCCGCCCGGCCGGTCCCTTGATCTGTCGTCCAGTCGGTTGCGTCGGTTCCAAATGAGTTACCGATCTCAAAAGCCGGCAACAAATCGAAAACCGGATCGTTTCTACTTGCGTTCATTGAATTCGTCTGACAATGCTTGTCGTTATTTTTCGTTTTTGTACGATTTTTTGCACGGTTTTTTTTCTTTCATTTCCAACCAAAGCCAAATGAATGAATGGTTTTTATGGGTTGGAGCCGGGAATACCGAGATGCACTTATATCGATAATCTGAAAAACGAAAGCAAAATAAAAGAGATAAAGCTTATGTACTTATGTATGCATGGGTTTTTATGTGTTTGTGTATGTATGTGTATTGAATGTATTTAAGCAGACTTAATTGAATTTTTTTACATGACTAAATTAATATAGTTTTTATTATATTAATTTAAGATATTATAAATGCAATAATTGTTTATTTGTATTTGCGTAAAGTTTTTTAATGCGTAATTTACTATAAAGTAATTTCGTAGGTACTGCGTGAGGTAATGGCTAAAGTAGTGCATGTACAATGTAGTAATTACACGGAAGAAGAAGAAGAAACAAGTGTATGACCTATTGATAGTAACAAATCACTGAAAACGGTTCAGTTACACAGACAAAGCAGAGATGTCCTTATATAATATATATATATATATATATATATATATATATATATATATATATATATATATATATATATATATATATATATATATATATATATATATATATATATATATATATATATATATATATATATATATATATATATATATATATATATATATATATATATATATATATATATATATATATATATATATATATATATATATATATATATATATATATATATATATATATATATATATATATATATATATATATATATATATATATATCTATATATATATATATATATATATATATATATATATATATATATATATATATATATATATATATATATATATATATATATATATATATATATAT
>OZ016502.1:24281849-24392696 GCA_963966595.1 Physocephala rufipes
TGTCTGCCCTTCTGGCCGTTTGTCCATCTGTCTGTTGGTGCCACGACTACACTAGGTCGAATGTTATGAATATTCTCTGTCATTACATCTGTTTTAAGGTGAAATTTTATAGCCAGGATAGCGATGTTAAGAATACACATATACACATACACATACACCCAATACACATTTGGAGGAAACGGGTGAGGCTGTTATACTTTGTCATGCATGAAGTGTTTTTGAGAAATGTGCTGAAGATTAATTAGTCGATCTAAATTAACCAAGATAAGATACAGATTGCATGATACTAATATATAATTTGTACTATTAGTTGATATAGTGCTACCGATAGCTAATGTTGAACTAGTTAGTAATTAAGTAGAACAAATTGTTAAATTTAACTACTAGTTATATATACAAAACTAGTCAAATATCTCATAAATAACAAGCGAATTTTATAATAATTTCCATGATTTATCTCATGAGAATTTTTTAAATTTTCAACTAATTCGTTTATTTGTAATAATATTCATACATTGTAAACTAACTAATACTTTTACGAGGCAATCAGTATCGATCGATTTGCATATATATGAAATTTTATACACTCATAGAAATTGTCTTAGTAATTGTAAGTTTACTCGATCGTGATGCAACGAGTAAGAGAAATAGTGTATGTTAGCGGTTTGTTTCAATCGTTTGTTTAACTCTGTGTGCATGTGTTGCTTGTCGTAAGTAATAATAGTCATTTGTGAACATTAAGGATATGATTATGAATGGATTAATCACAAATTATTAACGCTTAAAATAAACGACAAATATGCCTCTGGCTTTTACACATAAAAATATTTAAACATAAAAAAATTCTCTGTGAAATATTATTATCAATGGCTTTTCATCGGCGCTTTGGTATTTGGCTAAAAGCTTTCAGCTTTCGTGTTTGGGATGAGAAAAATATTCAAATAAATTAAGAAATATTTTCCGGTAAAATGAATTTATCATTTTATTATTTATTTTATAATAATCTGCCAAATTTATTAGAAAGACTTTGAAATTATTTTTGTAGTTTTCAAAGTTTTGAAGGAGTAAATGAAGACTACTCGTTACCTGCACAGACAAAAACAACAAAAAGGAAAAAAGAAACAAACGAGTTTATTTCAAGCAAGAAAAAGAAACTTTAATGGACTTAATTGACGATCTTAATGATTTTTAACAAATTGACACGCATTGATTATTGAAAGTGATAAAAAATTATTTGCGTTGAATAACTTTTTTTTTATAATAATAATGTCTTTTCCTATATAATAGACATAGATATAGTGCACGTAAAAATGAACTTTTAGCGATGCCTTAAGCTCTTAAGCTTTGCTGTCTTAACCACAACTTAGTTAAGTTCGCTTCATGCTGCACCGGCAGGCAGCCACCGCAAATCATCGTGAATACCCCATAATGTCCTAGCAGACTCATTGTCTATCTATGTTGCCCATTTTGTTTATCTGTCTGTTTATTTATCGTTCGTCTACCATAGGTCTCTATTGATTTGTCCAAATTACAAGCTATCTATATGGAATGTCTTAACCTAACTGTCTATTTGACAGTCTGTTCAACCGTTTGCTTGTATGTCGGTTTTTTTCAACCGTTTGTTGGTCTCTCGATATATTAATCCACTTATTGGTGCGCCAGTCTGTTCAACTATTTGTTGGTCAGACAATTTTATGATTGCCGATTTGTTCGTCGGATCATTTGTCTGCCGGTCAATCTGTTGCAAATGATTGCACGGTCTTCAGATATGGTGACCAATCTTAATGTTGTTTAACCGATCTTTCGGTTTCGGTTTGTCTTTTGGTTTACCTGCCTTTATTTGCGGTTTTGTGGTTTTATGATGTCTGTCTCTTTGACTACCGATGTCTGTCTGTTGTGTCTTACAATCTATCATACGGTAAGGCCGGCTTGGCTTGTCCATCAAGGGTACTTAACACGATACTCGAGTATTTGACTAACCCGAACTCTAATATATTTCATATTCAACAGGCTGCACCCACACACGCAAACCTATACATATCTATATTATTTATCTCATCCACTCCAATTTTGCCTCGTGTCTGTTTCACTCTCTTCACACACACACACACATACACATCCACTTATACATATATACACACACACATACGCGCACGCACACACCCACCCACCGGCTTTTTCCTGACGTCCGTAGTGTTTGTGGTCCCAAGTGTGTGTGCATACGTTTTAGATTGTTTAAAATTGTTTACCACAAACATTTTTTAATACAAACATTTCTGTTTTTTTTAGTTTCTTTTTTGTTTTGCTTTGTTTCTATCGTGCGCTTTTCTTGCTAAGCTTAGCCGAATGCGACCGATTGATCGGTTTTTTAAAGCGAAATAAATCGCTTTTCGCATTTTTCGCGCACTTGGACAACAATTACTTATCTCAAGTCGCTCAGTTTTCATTCAGATTTTCGAACGTAGCGTTGTCTGCGACGGATGGTCGCGCGTGTGCCGATCGATCGATCTGCTGTATCGCGACAAGCAGTCTGTGAACGTTGAAGAATGACATATTAGTTGTGAGCGTGTGTGTTCGTTTGCGTTATAGTCCTGATAGACAACGAGCTGAAAATTGGATTTGAATTAAATTGAAATTGTCCTTAATCGGGTTGTGAATGAATGTATAAAAGTTAGGAAAATAAAAACAAAGAAAGAGATTGAGACGCTTAGAAAAAAAGAACGAAAGAATAATAAAGTGTTCAACAGAATTTATACAAAATCGAAAGTGTTTTCTCTTTAATTTCGTTCGTGCCGTAGAGTGTTTTTACAGTTTTTATACTGCAAGGATATTTTGAAAATCCTTGCTAGAAAATAAAAGTGTTACGATAGAGTGCCAGCAGTGCACTCAGTAATAATTCTGTAATTTGTTTTTAATTCAATTTTTTATTTTTTAAAATTGTAATTAAAATTCCTTTTTTTCATTAATGTTTCTGTTGATGTACGCTTAACGATGTTGATAATTTCATACCGATGAAGTCAATAATTGAGAAGATTTTCATTGACATTACACTTATTTATTACATTTCTATGTTTTTGCACTCTTTACTATAATTCTTCGTTTCTTCGTTGCCATTTTCATTGTTATGCTTATTGTTACTGTTTTAGTTGTTTTTGTTGTTGGTAATCTTTCTTTTTTCCTTTTTCTTGAACTTGTTCTTATTTTCCAATTTTATTATTTTTTTTATTACAATTCTTGTTCTCTTTGCGAATTTCATTCAGTTTGCGATTGTCGTTTGTTTTTTTTTTTGCGTTATCATGCGTTCGTCTTTGCCGTTTTCCAGTTTTTTCGCTTCGTCATTGTTTGATCTTGTTTCTTGTAAATCACGCTTTTAATCACGTTTTCGTTGTTCTAATTGTTCTCGTTGCTTTGGTTCTCGCTGTTTAGAGAGCGTGTTGAAGTTCTCAAACGTTTCAAGTCAGAATTGTTCTGGTTGGTTTTGTTGTTTTATAATAATATTTTTGTTACGACTGTTGCTTACGATGTGTCTAATCTTGTTTTTAACAAATTCATAATCTTCTTCTTCTTCTCCGTCGTCTTGTTATCCTTGCTATTGTTGTTGTTTTGGCAACACGAGTAATTGTGTCAATTCATTATTTCGCTAGACATTTGCGGCTTTACCACCGGCATTATAGTTACCGGCTTTTTCAATTCTTATTTTCAGTCCGGTGGTCATTTGTTGTCTACTCTTTTTGCTTCTTACCTCAATTTTTATGAGGTTGAGGACGACACCGGCTCTTTTGTTCGAGGCCGTCTTTATGGCTGATTTTTCTACGTGATAATTTCTTTCCATCATTATTAAGATAAATGTTGTGATGAGCATTATCGTGATAATAATAATAATAATTGTCTACATAATTTTATGGTTTTTGAAACACCTCAAGCTTCCATTTTTGGTACCTAGGGCTTGTTATTTTTTTTTTTAAATTTCCTTTTTAAACAGCCTGTCGTTTGCGTTTTATTTCTTCATTTCTATTCGATTTTATGTGATTGGGCTTGTTTTTCTTTCGTTTAAATTATAATGACATTTAGTGTTAAATTTAATTGCTTAAGTGTTCGTGGTAATTTAGCGAGATTAATGAGATTTGTTGAGAGAGCAAAATATTTTGTTATTTCATTATTGGCATTTTTTCCTTCGAAGTGATTTCGTATGTGTTCGTGTGAGCGTGCTTCTATGCCTGTGTGTTTGTTGTTTCTTAATAATATTTATTTAACTTAATTGTCAATGCGAATTGTCAATGTTGAATGTTTTAATTGCTTTGTCAAAATGTTTATAAATTATATTTATAAATTTATAAATTGCAGATATTTATATATATTCATATATATTGTACTGTTGTACAATATAGATATGGTTATTGGTGTTGTTGTTGGTTTGGATTTTGTTGTGTATTATCTAGTGAAGCTTCTATCAATTTCTACCTTTTTATACTCTTCTTCACGTTTATCTTATTTAATAGCTTTAATGAATTGCTAGTGTTAAAACCATCCTAATGGATACAATTAAAGATCAATAGCAACAACAACAGCTGCACCAACAATAACATTGGCGACGTAAATAACGATAGCATAAAATTGAAAATTTTTGTATTTACTGTGAAACCATTTATAAGATCAAATAAATTTTAATTGGTTTTTAGATCAACAAGCGTTTTAAATCTAAAAATGGTGTAAAATATTTTTCTTTAAAAAATGTTAAAAACAATAAAGAGAGGAGACGTTAAAGATACGCCTTAAAAAAGGTGTTTATTGAAATTGTTATTCAAGGACAAGAAAAAAGTAACAATTTTCTTGAAAAAACTAACATTTATTAGCAGGCCATTTTAGGAAAACAATTTCCATTAAAAATATCATAAAATTTTACGACAATGATAAATTATCCAAATTTGATCATAAAAATCGCCCTGGAAGCAAATTACAATTTATATCAATAATAGTCTCGAGAAAATACGTTCAAATTTATTTCCTATTAAACCTATGTCAGACTTTCAAATGAATTTTTTCTCAATTAAAAAATACTATTCATCTCTTTATTTATTTCATTCATATTTTAAACACCGTGAAAATTCTAATTTGGAAGCAATTTAGAATTGTAATATAATTATGATATATCACAACTAAATACTGATTAAAATATTTTCAAATTAATTCATATATAATATTTGTGATTAAATAGAGTCGTTCATTTAGAAAGCGGTTTAAGTAGATTTCTTAAAAAATGTTAGGATAACATTTTGATTTTTGTCTGATTTTCCTTTTAATTTAGTAATCAATTTCAAATCAATTTCGTAAAAATCTTAGAATGTTTATAAAGAAAAAATAGTTATCGATCGTTAAAAATATGTTTTTACAATTTAAATATTTTCTACTTTGAAAATAGAAACATTGTTTAATATTTGGTAGTTGAGGATGCCATTTTGCCCGTGTACCCGGTGCTTGCAAAGCACTTGTAGGAAATGTTTTCTTTAAATATCTTAAACGTTTTTAAAATTATAATTTTTTACTATATCCGTACACTTGTATGTGTGTGTTCATATACTTCAATATTAATCAATCCATTACCTGTAAAGCGCGGACCATCGGTTGGATATTTTGAATATTATTTTACTTTTAGAGTACTTTTACTTCATTAAAAAAGAAAAGGTTTTCGATGAATTTTGGAATATAATTAATTAATAGATGCTGGTTTATTTTAGCTTATTATGAAATCAATCTAATGGTCGGCCGAAAAGAAATATATTTATATTGTAGGAAGGCTTATCGTATAACTACATCTTATAATTAATACATAATCTTTTCGTATATGGGTCATATATGGATTAAAGAATTAGGCTCGGTCTGAAATTCCAGTTTGCTTTAAAATGTCTAGAAATTGAATTTTTATTCATTCAATTTTTATCCATTTTTTTAATTCATTAATTTCAATTTTTACTTTCCAATCGTAAAAGAAATAATTTTTTTCGGGGAATGGTCAGAACCATACTAATAGTCATAAAAGTATAAACTAGTTTTCAAATTACGATACTAATATTGTCTGAGGTTTATTTAAAAATCTTCAATTCCTTCCGATAATTCCCAAAAAGTATTTTCTGGTATTCAAGGATTTAATTTACTATTAATTATTATGTATGTACAAAGAACTAAATTCAGTCTTATCAGCGATGATTTCGTTCATATGTTGCGTTTTAGAAATCTGGCCCTGCCTTAAAATAACTAAAAAACGAGCGAAGGTTATCGATTTGGGATTATAGTCATAAAAAATACATTCATAACTAATGCATAAATGCATTTGTCAATTTTGGATTATAACATTTTTTGATTCTTTCATTCATTTAATTTTTTCCTTTACTTTTTTAACAATTTTCCTTTACTGGCTTTTATTTTTAAATCGAAGTGATTTTTATTATAAATTGAGTGAAATAAAGAACGGGATGAGCTTCTTCTTCAGCTCTTCTTAGAAAGGCTCTAGTATTAAAATTTAAATTTTAATAGAAAAACTAATAGTTGTATGACTTTTTTGTTGTCGATGGAATTGATTGTTTCGAGGTTTTCTTGATTCGATTACACAAAACTTGTCTCATTTAATTGTTCCAAATTTCATAATTTTACAAATACTCAATTTCTATAAGAGACTTAATTAATTCAGAAACGTAAATAAATTAATGAAATTAATAAATAAATAATAAATAAATAAATAAATAAATGGATAAATATGTGAATAAATAAATAAATAAGTAAATAAATAAAAGCAAAAGTATGAAACCGTTCAATTATTTCTATTCAAAACGGCTTCCTCAACGTTTTTTGACGTTTTAAAGTAAAAGTCTACCTGTCATAGTTAATATTAATTTTTCCGCAAACATGCTGTTTTGCGAATAAAAAAATGGCTTTAAGAATATAATTGACATCATTTCTCTTCCCATTCAATTGGCCAATGGCTCTTAAATTGCTCGATTTTGACTGCTACCTGCCTTCCAAACCTATGTGACGTAACATCTGGTATGAGCGTTTTTCCACTACTCTTTTGTCAAAACTCTTCCTTTTCATTGGCTTTTCATTTTCTTGATGCTGCCACACCAATCAACTAAATAGGCAAAATGGCAACAAGCTAACAACAATTCAAACGGGCCAACTAACAAAACCATTCGTATTATAACAAGATCAACAACAACAACAGCAGCAGCAACAACAACAAAACAAATAAACAAACAAACAGCAAACAAATGCAGCAACAAGTCCGGCAACAAATTATTTGTATTAGTTTTCTCAAACTGACCCACTTGGTCGATTGCCTTGATACGGTATAAACGAGGCGTATTTACATACTCGTGATCATCAGTGCGTTTTTTTCTTCCATAATCGTTAGTGCGTAGCGACACAGATGGACGGTATTTGTTGTTGTACAATTTGTGCGTATGTTGTGTGGGTTGTGTGCGGTAGGTGCGTTGCTGCCGTGTAGGAAATTATGCGTATGCACTGCCGCCGCATCACGTGACGGTGACGCACTCCTTTCAGGTTTGTGCAAACTTACTCGCTTCCCACTGATGCAAATCGGCTTAAATGGTTTAGATATTTGTCACCTGGTTTGGAAAAACAAAATCAAAATTACGAAAAATAAAACAAAAACGCATCCGGTTTTTTCTGATATGTATCGTTTCCACCCACCCACCTCCCCCTCAATTAATAATAAGTCGGTGTTATTTTCGGCTCGCAACAATGCCGGCCGGCCTCTGAAGTGATATAATTTGTTTCTTGTTTCTTAGTTTGTTGTCTGTATAATTTATTTACAGCTCAAATACTTCACACAAATTATTTCCTCCACCTGGTTGTTGTTTTCTAATTCTTTTTGACTTTTATTCTTCATTCCTTCAGCCTTTGCATTGCTTTTCACACTCCTCGTCATAGCATTCGTAGCAATCATTCTCCAGCTCAAATTCATTCTCATTTGCCTCTTCCTTGCCCTCCTCCACCCCTTCTCTGTTCCAAATCAAGTCTACCACACTACTCGCATTAATAAATTTGAAATTCCTTTCCTTGCAAAATTGTCAGATCGGTGTTTAATATCGTATATATCTTTTTCAACACATTCTCACTTCATGACGTTGAATATAATTTTGTCAAATTTTTTGTTATAACGCCTACATGAACAGTTTGTAGTGATATATTGTTAGGAATGTTAATTATAGATTATAAAAGAATCCTATTGTTTTTTAGAAAAATTATGCTATTTTATTTTAATAATGACGCCTCGCTTATTTAAATCCAAGTTAATGACATAAAAGGGTTTGGTAATATGCTATATGGGTTTGTGCATTGATTAAAACTAATGCAGATCATTTTGCGTCGCCAAAATCGCATTAGCAGACTTTGAAATTTAATTCACCCGATGGCCCATCCCATTCTATATAACAGCTGTCACTTAGATTATGGATAACAATTAATATTTTTAATGCTCAAATCGGTTGACTTTGTTAATTTTAGATAACATACAACAATCTTTTATATCTCTGTAGCAAATGCCCAAATGATGCAATACAAAAATCTTTGGCCCGCAAACCACTTGAACCCATTTCATTGTATAATTTACACCACCAAAATTTACAACACATTATGGAATGTCACCGTCTCCGTTATTGTCATTTCCACCGTCATCGTTACCGTCATTGTGTTACCGTTAACCATCACCTACGCACCTTTGTCGGTTTTACAGAAAGAATTTATGAAGTTTTAGTACTGCAGATTTTTCATGATTTTAACTTCGTAATTAGGTTTTATTGTGGTCTTATTATTAGTGGTTTTATTATTGCCAATTCGGGGCAAATTCTTGTGTTTTTTTAGTTTCTTCGTCCCTTCGAGGCGCCTCTAAAAATTCTTCGATGGATGAACGGAGGAAAAACGTAGGGCGTCAGATTTTGTAAACTGAGAGGTATTACAAATAAATACATTGGCTCAGAAAACCTCTGACAAATTATCAACAAACGAACAGTTAACACTTTTATAGTTAGTTGCTGTTATTGTTATTACTTTTCTTTAACGATTATAAACAGATTGCATAATATTTTTGCAAATTAATACGGCTATGCTACAAAACCATTCGCTTGTATCTGATAATTTCGTTTGTTCGATACAGTTAGAGAGAGAGAGAGAGAACTAAAAAAAATAACATTAACGAGTGAAAAACAACAACAACAAAAATATAAGTAATGCCAACAACAAAATCATGTAAAATCGCAAGCAATCTGTTTGTTGGTTTAGTACTTGTTTTAATTTTTGTTTTTATTCCTGTTATTGTTGTTGTTGCTAACGTTATTATTTTTTTAATACTATTATACTGTCAATATTACTGATATTGCCCCTGCCGTTGTTTTTACTCTGGATTAAATTTCATTCATAATTCATTTGTAATAAAATGTGACGTCACGGAGGGATTATGATATGACTTATTTAATTGATGTCATAATTATACCTGCGTCGCATTGTGCGTTTGATTTTATTAACAATAAACATAATTACAATAATAATAATAATAATAATAATAATAATAATAATAATAATAATAATGTGAATATTAGGAACAAAAATAACAACAATAACAATGACAATAATAATTATAATAATAATAATGATAATAATGATTATAATAGAAATAATAATAATAATAATAATACTTATAATAATGATTATAACAATAGTAACAATAATAATAATAATAGTGTTTCCTTTTTATTTCTATCGCGACTGTGAAATTCTTGAATTTCATCGGTATTTGATTAAATACCCGATACCCGATACCCGATACCTTAAATAATACTCGTATGCGTTTCCCTAGCCAAAAGTGTCATACTTTAATGTTGCTTTTGTATCTTAAATGAGGAGTAAGTTCTGACCATACCATACCTTTGATCGGAGTATTCTTTTTAGTTTCGTTCGTAGTTTCTTAATTAATACAATGCACTCACTAGTTGACAGTTGTTATGTACATATATTTCAGGGTAAGATATGCCTAGTAATCGCGGCCTCGAATATGCATCGGCTATGGTTTTGAACCATTCATTATTGAACCGCCATCATGACACCATGAAACAGATCTTAACTGTTAATTTATTTTGGCTTCTATCTTTAAGATAATTGTTGAAACTATTTAAGTAGCTCACACCTGATGTTAGCTCACACCTGTTAATAGTGCATTTATCATTTTTCCATTGTTAAACGTGTCAAAAGCTTTGCTTAAATCTTAGATACATCCAATACCTGCGCGCCTGCTCTTTATCCAGGCTTTCGTTTATTGCTTCCGAAAATCCGTCCGGTTTTCTAATTGTACTTTTATTCGGTTGAGAACCATATTGATTTTTCTGTATTATTTTATTCTTTTCAATAAAATTTATTAAGCTACGCGTTACCACTTATTCGAGACATTTGTGTATCACTGGGAGAATTGAGATTGATCTGTAATTTTAGAATTCAGTTTTCTTTCCTTTCTTAAAAATGTGTTAAACAGACACTTCTTTTTTTCGGAACAGACGCTTTAATATTTTCGGAATCGTAGCTTGAGTAATGATCATATTAATTATGTTAGTTATGATTAATGCGAACGTGTTGATATTTTCTTTCGGCCTGGACGCTATCGTAACCGACAACTTTCTTTATATGAATTGATTTCAGTACGTTAAATAGCTTCCGATGCCAACTCAAAAAAAAAAAAAAAAAAAAATAAATAAATAAAATAAAAAATAAAAAAATAATGAAATTTGCCATAAATTGACTACTATATTTTGCTGCTGGTGATCAGAAGTTAGTTGCGAAATTACTTGCCATGGACAGAGCGCTTGTATGCACAGGAAAGTTATTCAGTATTTTCGTATCAATATATTGATTGATTTTGGCGGCGATTGAAAATGTTTGCTGGGTACTTTCAATTTGTCTACCAAGTAGTTCATTCTACGTTCAACGTTTTCCAAGGATTTTTTTAAATGTCTGTAAATTTGTTTTTATAATACGTTGATTTGCATCGCAAAATATTTTTATTTATTTAGACAGTTCTGGATATTTCTATATTCCTTTTCATGTTTTTTATTGTAATTTTTTTGTTTTTCCATTTATTTTAAAGTGTTTGTTTTTGTTTTGTAATAATATCTGGAGAAGTCCATAGTTTCGCGTTACGTCTGCGTTCGTTCTTTTTAACTGTAGTAGCCTTTTGCGTAGATTATATTAATTTTTTCATAAAAAGTAAATAACTTGAAGTTCTCTCAATTTTTCAAGTTGAATCGATTCGTTAACATCGGAAATCACATTCAACTTCTGAGTTCAATTGGTTTAGAACGCAACGCATTACAATTACTATAGACAAACGCACAATTATCGAATATATCTGATTCTATTACGGTTGAGAACTTTTTAGAATTGAGATTTTTAACGCAGATATGATCGATTATCATTGATGCTGCAGTATCAGAACGTAAGTCACTTCCAGTACGCAGTTAGGATAATTCAATCACATTAAGCAACTTCTTTTAGGCCACCGTTTCCAAATAATACCCGATATGCTCTTTATGTCTTTCTTTTCTATATGAGATATGAATGTAATATCTCATACCTGATTTGTATTCGGCAGTTATCTCATCATACAACATACTATTTGTTAAACGAATAAAAATTCTGCATTAAATCCATTAAGTTTGTAAAGTATATTTTCTTATGGTCTTAAATTCGTTTCTATCAAAACAATGACATCTAAGAGTTTTATAAATATGTTTATATTTAATCGAAAATAATTCCAGTTAGCTCTGTGGGATCGTATATTAAGACGTAAATGACAATGATTTAATGTTTCAAGTTCAAAGAGATCGATGACATTAAAATCATGTATAGTACTAAATTTTAAATTTAAAATTATTTCATTATTTTTATTATTTTTGCTCACTCGAACTGTGAAAAATTAGAGTTCGGGATTTCTGTTAAATATTACGATTAATTGTGCGTAATTTTATCGACATCACTAATTGTTCTTAATACGAGTATTGCAGCCTTCTCGTTTCTTTTTGCGAAGACTTTACCTACGCTTTGCTCGTACGAGGCTCCAGTTTTCCCTGCTTAGTCTAGACTTTGTTTTAGTTTTTGCAGTCATAGTATTTGTTTTTCTTTTATTTAGTCAGCTGATTATTTATGTAAATAGTGTCAACCACAGTATATGAACCTAAATGTTTTTTAATTATGTTCATGACAATATGTTTTAACAGAACGAGAATTTTTAAAATAATGTTTTTATTATTTACGATGAAAACGAAACAGCTATTAGTTATCCGTTTGTTCTTATCTTTGGTTCGTGGTCGGTACACGTCAGTTTTTATTTATTTCGCAGTCGAACGATCTTTCAACCCGTTTTAATAATTCCTATCAAGTGTTAAGCTTTTGTTAGTGAAATACTTTTCACTTCAATGTTAGTTTTAATAACATGATGTTCCAGTTGATTCACTGATATTTTTAAATTATGTAGTTATTCAGTGTCTTTGTTTATGTTTAATTTCTTCATCTCTCTAATTACCTGTTTGGGTTGTTTCATTATTTTATTCCTTTTTTTAAATGTTGTTTCATCTCTTCATATTTATTAAACGTGAAGTCGCAGCTTGTTATAACTTGCTGAATCGAGAATAATTCGATTGGATAAATTCCCTAAACACTAGATAATGATTTGTAAAACAAATTAATATCTATCTACTAATATCTGAATGAATTTAATTGTTAAAAACGAAAATATATTTAATTTAGAGTAACAAGCTGACGAACTACTTCTCAAAGAATTCAGGTTTATACAATATTTCTTTTTACATTAATTAATGAAATGTAAATAAATGGATTTTCTAACTTAAATAATGAGGCAAATTTAATTAAATTACATAACCTTCGAGTTATTACACACTTTAAAATGCATACAAAATATTTTAATAATCCCTATTGAATTATAAAAGACTGACGAAGATCTCTTAAATACATTCGTGTTATTTCTCAAAATTATCTCTAATCTCTCTTTTGATAATTTCTACAAATTATCTCTAGTTTGTAGATAAGATAAACATATAGATAATATCAAAAGACTTGTATGATTTGTAGGGCCATTGGAAAGGTGAATAGACTAATTAAATTAAATAAATTTAATCGTATAATAAGGACTATTTTCTGCTTGTTTTTTATGACGTAAAAGGTTGTATACCGTTGATAACGTTCTAAAAAATGGCTGATTAAATTATTTCTTATATTAAAGGTTTTGAAGGAACGTGTGCGCTATCATTTCCTTTAACGCTAGGTAAAATATAAGTTTTAAAATAATTTTGGTACCCTACACCCATAAACAATATATTATATTTACTTTGTGCTCCTATGCATTGTGCTATATTTAAAATATTTTTATATCGTTTTAGGGAAAAATATATTTAAAAAGGTAACAGTGACCTCTGACGGCATTCTCTTGCAGTAAAGATCACAATTACAAGGCGAACGAATAAAGGAATGGCCTGAAATATTTTATGTACCTATATGTTTTCCATGCACCTCGGCTATCTATAAATAATTTGTACACATGATATGGTTTTTCTGTGCTTCTGTCTAGGATATTTTAGGAATTTCGACGATGTCTTTCCATCTTATTATTTATGATGAGCATTCATGACGAGCTTATAAGATTGTCTGAAGAAATTTGAAGTTTCGTAAAAAATGTCAGTTTTCTCTTTTTATATCTAAGATATATTTTCTTTAATAAATCTTTAATAACTTTAAAATTAAAATGTTTTCCTTTGGAATTATTAAGAAATTTGTGACCAGAACTGGTAAAAAGTTTCTTACATTATTTCTAGTAATATACATAGAACGTACTTCTATAATAAGAAAGGGATCTAATGGGGATAATCTTCCCCCGTATGACCATATCAATATAATTGTCATCGTTTTTCTTGCAAGATATTTTTAATTTCAAAAGTAATTTTTATTTTTTGCCGTTTTGTTTTGTCTTTTATACTTACAAATTCTAATTTAAAATGTTCATTCATAAATTCATGAATCAAAATCATTTATTTCGTTGTAGCTGTTGTTTTGCGCTTTAATGTTGTTTATATATATTTATTATTTATTTTCATATTTCTAAAAATTATTTACGTGCACTCAGATAAGATTTTTTCCTACAAATTATTGGTCAGTGAACTTTGTTTAAATATTATACAAATTTACCATTGCCTTCCACTTTCTTTTAATCGCCTCCGCCTCCACCACTGCCTTATTTTTTGTCGAATAGTCTGCATTGAATATTTTGATTTTGACCCACATTTTCTAAAATTCATACAAGAGAAAAAAAATAAATTTAAATAAATCTAAATAAATTTTTCATTCATTCTTGATTGCGAAAAATGAAGATAAAGGAAAATGTGTAAAGAAAAAGGAAATAAGGGGCAAACACCTTAGAGAAATTGTTAATAAAGTCCAACTGAAAAAATTATTTTCAAAAATAGTGATATGAAATACGTTTTCTAGATTTCATTGGCATTAATAAAAAATGCGGAAATTCTCTTAGAATTTTGTAAGAATGTATAATTGCTATATTTTTAACATATTTTTTAAATAGCTCGAGTAAGCTTTTAGCTGCAAATAAGCTAAAGTTAAAGTTGGTTGTAAATAAGCTCGAATAAGCTGAAGTTGTAAACAGTATTCTCACATACAACGTTTTTTGCTCACGGCGGCTTTTGGCCGCGGCAAGAATTATAAACTTCAATAATATAGATTTTGCAATATTATTACTATGACTCATCGCAAGGTGTCATTAGATCGCAATTTGATCATTTTCGATTTTGTTATTTTGGGATTTTGACGTCTCGGGATACTGTAGTTTCGGGATTTGGCCATCTGGCGTTTTTCGTATTGGAATTCTGTGATTAGGGATTTTGTTTCGTTGGGCGAGTAGAGGAATGGAACCTACATTTCGACCATTCTTGAATGATGTACGTACACATATGTCTGTATTATGCGTGAACGTATATCATAAGCACGCACAGCTCAAAAATAACGGCTAGTCGTAGATAGTTGAAATTTTGTGTTTAAGATTATTTTCTTGATTATAATCGGTTGTGTCAAAGGGTAAGAGTTTTGTTTGTATATAACTTCTGGGCGTAGGAACACGATTTTACTTTATTTTGGAATATTATCCCATTTCAGTCTGTACGTCTTATTTCGGCTATAACTGATTATGGCCCTTTGACTATAATCGATGTGGGTCTTTTCCTAAAGTGCTTTGTAGAGTTTAAACAGATAATTCAAAAAGGGCTAGGTCGCATAAAATCGAATAAAGGTTTTACTTTGTTCCGCCATAACACCCAGTTCTAAATCTCTCACCTTGATTACAGTTGATTGGTTGAACATCAGGTTGTATTATTTATTAGTTATTAAACATGAGTAAATTGTTTGATTAAATTTGAACTCTGTAACTTCAGTTTATTGTTTGATCTTGTTAAGTCGATTATCTTGCCTCTCTTCCCATGAGTTTATTCTCTTTCATTAATTTATAGAACTCAATATTGCCTTTCTTAAAAAAGAGATAACGTAGCAAAGTGTCAAAATGACAAATTTTAAAAGAAATTCATAAAACACTTAATATTTTCTGTGCACATCTTACATATAATATATCAGGAAATTTTAAACCAAATGAGATGAGAATTTAATATGATATTGATTTAGTGCTGTAGATTATTTGCTTTACACAAATAACTTTCGCTATCATCTCGGTTAGCGTTTAAATAAAACAATTGCAATTGATGTAATCTTTCCTTCAACGCATTATTAATGCCACAATTTTACACCTGTGATATTTTTATCGACAATTAAAATGTAACTTTTTGTTTAGCCGCGTTTTTTTTATTTGAATTGTTATAATGTTTCGTCATTCTTATTGTATTTCTTTATTGCTTTAGTCTTTTTTTTTTTTTTTGCTTTAATTCTTTCGAAGAGAGAAACAGCTTGCTCGAATTTTCACGACTGTAGAGAACAATTTTTATAACCGCACAAAATCATTGTTAAAATATCTCAATCAATAGAGCAATAACAATAACAAAAAACAACAATGTTGTCTCAGCAAAGCAACCACAGTGGTGGTGGCAGTAGGAAAAATATTGCCAACAACTTGAACCGGACAATACCAATAAATACCGATAATAAAACATAAAAAAATTATAAATGATATTAACTGTAATGAATGACATTGTTTTAAATTGAAAGATACGATACGACACGATGCAAAACGATACGTTACGATACAATACGGTATACTCGATATAGTGTTGTCACTCGTATGAAAAAAACTTGACTCAATATTAAATATTTAGTTAAAATTTAATTCCTCACCGAGTCACTGACGTGGCCCGAAATTGTTTTGTGGGTGTTTCTCGTCGTTATTCGTACAAGCAAAAACAGATTTTTTGTTCGATCTTATCAGTAGAGTAGAATATATATATGTCATTATATTTACGTATCAAGTAAAAACGCTTTTTCTAATTTGATTCAATTTTCTATTTTATTCTCTTTTCTCGTTTTGTTTTTGTCGCGGTATTCGTTTTTTATAATGGCTTTAAGAAAAACGTAGAAATTTTTATCGCATTTTGAAGAAAATTGCACAATTGCGTTAAAAAATTGTGCAAGATGTTGTTGCAGATTTTAATAGATTTTATCTGCTGCGAATTTAAAAAGATCAAAACAAATTTAACAATGTTTTTGATATTCTTCTGGATTATTTGGTTTTCGCAGATTTTAGCCATATCCACAATGTTTATGAGGTAAGAAGAAGATAAGAAGAAACTATAAAGATTGTATAGTCGGATAATTTGATTTTAGTACACTGAGAAATTAAGACGTGTCATGGATTATTCAAAATCAATCTTCATTTAATAGAATTCTAAAGTAGCTGCGATTGTTTTCTGAATATATTTTCTTGCCATCTTCACAGATATTTTTTGAATTATCCAAAAGGGGAAAAAATCTATTATTATAATATTGTAAATAATTTAAAAATTCATGTTGCATTATTTAGTTATCAGCAGCTTACTATCGCATATTGCTTTGTTTTTTTTTTGCAAAAATATCGATCTCTCTGTTTCATTTTTCAGTTTGCCCGACTTGACCGAAATTCCGACCGTTACTAGTGCGGTGCACGAGTTTACAGAACTTCCACAAGAAGTTTTAGAAGTCAATGGGGCGGGGGTAGAGGCGGTAATTATTAATGATGAAGCTGTGGATGTAACAGGCAAAACGGTGGAGCAACGGCGAATAAATGAAACCGTTCCAACGAACGTTTTACCGACAGGAAATAACGAAGAACAACAAAAAGGTATTATTGGTAGATAATGATGATGATGATGATGATGCTAATAATGTGTTTGCTGTTTTAATATTACAATCTTTTTTTATTGTAATCATTTGTAGATGAACAAATTGTTAAAATAAACGATTCCGGCGGAGACGGCATCATCAGTATAAAATCTCAGACTGCGGATAAAAGTTCCCCCATGGAAAGTATTACAATTACAAGTCCAGATAAAGTTAGTGCCAAAATTTTGCAACATTCATTGCCAACAGCAAATACAGAAAACATTACCGGAGAACAGGATGCATCACAATCATCAGTAGAAACTCTATCATCAACTCTGCCGCCTGCCGGCAGTGCGGCAACAGAAGCGGAAGAAGTTCCAATACCGGTCTTTTCGGAATGGGCTCAAAAGCAAATGGAAGCCGTTGAGAAACAACAACAACTGGAACAAGATGTTGTTAATACATCGACACAGAGAAAACACAACAACAACAATACGAACGGCAATCAAAAATTGCCGCCACTTAAATTGCGAGCTAAAAATTATGCCTCACCCGATTGCGGTGCCAAAATTATTGCTTCGAATGCGGATGCCACCAATACAGGCGCTGTTTTAAGCGCGTCAAAGGACGAATACATGTTAAGCCCTTGCACGAATCGTATTTGGTTTGTCGTGGAACTCTGTGAAGCGATACAAGCGCAAAAAATCGATTTGGCCAATTTTGAATTGTTTTCATCGTCGCCACGAAATTTCACCGTTGCCGTTTCGAATCGTTTTCCGACACGGGAGTGGTCGAATGTTGGACGTTTCATTGCCGAGGATTCACGTACGGTACAAAGTTTCGATTTGCACCCGCATCTGTTTGGCAAGTTCGTACGCGTCGATATACATTCGCATTATTCGAAAGAGCATTTCTGTCCGGTCTCGTTGTTTCGTGTTTTCGGCACATCCGAATTTGAGGCATTCGAAACGGAGAATCAACCGAATGAGGATTTAGATGATTTTGAAGATGAATTTGTACTTGAGCAGGCTCACGTAAAGAATTCTGAAAATAATTTATTTAAATCAGCCTCGGATGCAGTACTATCAATTGTAAAGAAAGCCGCCGAAGTGCTAGCAAAGCCGGCAAGCAATAATAATTCAGAATTAGCAGCTATTTATTTGCCAGACGAATGCCAGACTCTCGTGGCAGGGCGAATTAATTGCGTTGATTGCAAGAGTACTCTGGTGGAACGTATTAATGAAGTGCTTTCATGTAAAGCGAGAGTTTTGAGCGATTTATTAAAAATTCAACGACTGAAAAGGGATCTGATGTATTCTCGTATATGTGCCAATAGCTTCGGGATCGAACTGATAGCGACACTCAATGAACCAACTGACTATTCAGCGAAGGAATTAAGCTATTTCTTATATCTTTTGCCATTGGAATATATTGGAGCTCTTTGTCAGCTTTTGGTTGAAAGCCAAAGAAAACTTCTACAGCCACCGCCTTTGCTTCCAACTGGTCATCCATCTAACAACAACGATGACGATAGTGATGGTGAATTGGCGCTTAACTTGACAATCGATCAACAACTTAAGTCTCAGACTGATATCACGTTCGAAGGTGCGGAAAATATACAAAAGCAAAAGAAAAAACTAATTAAGACAGATGAACGTAACGACTCAATAAATGTTAGTAGTGGTGGAACTCACCAAATGGGAAAAGTGCATATAAACATTAATGAAAAGCAGCAGCAGGCAGCTCCGGCAACACATACAACAACAACAACAACTTTGCAATCAAACGCGGCACAAGCCGACCAACTGGCTCGACCACAACTCGAACTTGAAGTAACTGAAACTGCGAAGCTAATTGTGACAATAACGACAACAACAACACCGCCGCCATCGATAGTAATAAAAGCGGGTACGGTTGAAAGTGTTGTTGACGCAAATCATCACGAAGATACGGCGGGGGGAGATATAAATATATTTAATGTAAATATTGAAGATAATGATGGTGGTAATGATGACGATAGAAATGATGCATCACCGTCAGCTGAAATAACTTCAGCACCTGTGAAGGAGGAGAAAGGGCCGATGAATACAAATGATGGCATGCTTCAGCCTCTCTATGAGGGTAGTGCTGATTATTCACATTCATCTATAACTTCCACTGAACAATTGTCGCCGTCTGTAACCACAAGTACTACCACGGCCAGCAGTACCTCTATAGAGGATTCCTCATCATGGGATAGCATAGATAATTTGCTCACTGCGACCACCATGATGCCACCTGGAGTGGGTGTGGCGACAGCAACAGGTGGCAGTGGTGTTGGCGCCGGCGGTAATCAGCAGGCAGCATCAATAAATATTGGCACCACAGTGGCTGGATCTGCCGGAGTTGTTGGTGTCGGTGTTAATATGCAACAGAAAATACCAAATGGTGGCCCACACACGGAAAGCATCTTCATACGGCTATCAAATCGTATCAAGGTGAGTGAACTGGAATGTATGTGTACTATTTTCTATTTATGAATCGGTGGAATGACGATTCGTCGAATCAATGCAAAAGAGACAGATATTATGATTTCTAAGAAAAACAAATTTGAAACAAGTTTTACAATAAAATGAATGAGTTTGTATGGAGTGAATGACGTTTTTAATAAATTACTCGGAATGGTTTTTTCAATAACATCCAGAGTGGAAATAAATGATTTAAAAATTATAATTAATGATATAAATTTTTGTATCGGAATTAACTTTTATCCATAATAATGATTATTCTGATCATTATGAAGATTTTGTTTGTTATAGAGCTCCACAAAACGTATGGGATTCGCTCTCAAGATATGACGAACGTTTTACGCATTAACACTTTTCTATCATTTGTTTTCGAATCAGGTCATAGGATCTACTAGAAACACAATAATGCGTGAGGTAAACAGAAGATGTCAACAAAATTATTCTTTCTTATTGTTACCGAATATATTGCGAATGCAGTGAATACATAAATGGCAATAACTTAAATGGATGCCACTTAACATTTAACGCTTAACACTCATGTGCAATACGACTTGCGTTGTTTCGTTACATAATATGAATACTCTTTTAATGAGGTTTGGAATAGTAGTAGTAGTAGTGTCATATGAAATATGATATAGTCTTTTCTCTCAAACAATTTAACAGAAAATCCTAGCACTAACTAACAAAAGAAATAGAGGCGAATATATAAAGAACTAGCAGATGACAAAAAAACTGCATTATAGATTTCGGTCACCACTTCAATCAAGACTAGAAAAAACGCCGCCAATAAGTCTATTCATTATGTAATTTAGAACACCAAAACCTTGACCGTGACATTATTTTTCTTCGTGTTAGAAAACGTAACCTTCTTACTCTTCGGATTCGGAATCATTTTTGGCAAATATTTTAATCGGAAGCTTGCGTGTTTGAAAAGATAATTCCGTTTGGCACATTTTAGCCTTGAAGAAGACCAAGAATTCAATGTAATATTTAACACAGTGGAGCAAATAGATGAGTTCTCTATTTATTTCTCGAAATAAATCTTCATAAAATCTTTTTAGATCGCTTTTAGACAAATTAGAATCAAATTTCTATTAGAAATTCATAAGAACAATAGAAGGATTGGAATTAATAGTAAATATGAAAAATTCAGACCCACTGTATTTTTCTTTGCAATCGCTTCCACATACAAATTAGTGTAACAAACATCACGGTAATTTTTTGAGTTTAAATCTTTTTCTTTCGACCGTCTACGACGTTAATCGATTGGAAATCAACAAACGCAACTAAACCATTTTTTGAAACGTATTCTTAATAAAATTCGATTGCAGTTACTTTAAAAATCTATAAGTTTCATTTGTGCCTTTTGTTTTTTCTTCCATTTTCAGGCACTCGAATTGAATATGTCTCTATCGGGGCAATATCTGGAAGAGCTCTCACGGCGCTACAAGAAACAAGTGGAGGAATTACAACACACACTAACACAACAAACTCTTCATGTTCGCACACTAGAAGAGCAGAATCGCAAACATACCACATACGAAGAATTATTGTCACAACATAATCTTCAACTAAAGAACGAATTGGACGAATTAACGTTGCAGGTTCACGCTTGTATTGTTGTAATAATATTCGTGGGTGCTTTTGTTTTTCTTGTGATTATGATTGGTATTCTTTTTGTACGTTCGTTAAGGCGCGAAACACGTGAATTAGTCCTTCTGCAGAAAGATAACGGTGCGGTTAGTAAAACGAAACACCCGACTGCTGCGAATGCACATCGATGTAAATCGTCGATGTTAGCTCGTCGTAAATCGTTCGAAGATTTCTCCGATCATCAAAACATTAATAAATCAGGTGAAAATGAAAAATTACGACGTCCCAGCGAGGAAGCAATGCTAATTATAAAGAAATCGGGTAGTGATAAAAGCTGTGACGGCATTTCTAATACAATGAAAGATCACGTAGGCGATATTGGATCAGAAAATAAATCAAGACAACGTAAAATGTCCATTTGTTATGGAAGTATTCAGAAGAATGATATCAATCATAACGTCAATACTAATGGCAATGTTTTGGGAATAAAGCAATCAATAACTAATGGTGAAATGGAAACTGAAGAGCGGAACTTGGAAAAATTGCAAGCACTGGAGGAATTTGATAAATTTTCTGAATCAGGTACGTTAATAAATGCGTACATATATATAGAATTAGTACAGACAGAGAATTCCATTTTGTAAATAAGTCTCTTGATATAAACACAAAATTAAAGCAAATAATAAACTATATATTTCATCATTACTACATCACCATCAATATGATTATGGCAAAAAGGCATTTCTAATTAATATAAATAGTAATCGTTTAGTCAGGCGCTTTAAAAAATCCCTTTTCAATTTCAACGTTTTCTTAAATTTGCATAATTCTCAGAAGACTTTTGAAATTTGTATCACATTTCACTTTCTTCTCATCTATCCCACTTTCTTTTCTCTTTTAGACACAAATTTGCCTAATCATGACTTATTCAATGATCGAACATCTAAACTATATCAATGGCAAAATACGTCTGGCCTAAAAAATGGAAACTGTAATGGTTCGAGCGTGGATGGACAAAAGAATAAATTATCAAAGAAACATTTGCAGAATGTTAAGCGCCAAATTTCAGCCCCCGGCAATATGAGTAATCGTGATTATTCACGTAATCCGAAGGTTGATACTCTTGACACTTCCGATCTTGTGCAAATTATTGGAAATAGCAGCGATTATGATGATAGTTTAATGCTCGATGAAGATGGTCTTGATAATTTTCTGCCTGGTGCGGATTTAGCATACAATGAGTTTATGCCCGAAGGACCATCTGGGTATCAAATTCAAATGGGGGTACCAACGCCTACAACCAATGCACCTTCGACTGAAACTACAAACATGTTCAATAAAAACAGCAACAGCAACCAGAAAAATAACCATCATCAACATGAAGTTGAAATCGTTGTAGAGAAGTCGCCATCAGTACAGGCCAGTAAAAAATCGGGTAGACGCTTATCATCACCAGCTTTCTTTAAGTCGCCGTTTAGTAAAAGTTTAAAATTCAAAACGAATACAAATTCGTCAGCATCTACACCGCCACATGAGTCTACTTCTTGGGAATGGTATCGTTCAAAGAAAATTGATAAGCTTCATTCTGCTCTTGCAAAAACTAATGCAGAAGCGACAGAAACAACGATAACAACAACAACAACAACAGCAGCTCCTTTATTATCATCAACGTCATGTGTCGCAAGCAGAATTAGTAATCCTATGCTGCAAATTACCACAACACCCAACGTGTGTAACCATCAGCAACATCGGCAACGTAATTCACCGATGGCTAGTATTGATTCCTTGTCTTTGTCTGAGATTAATTTTCCCACAAATTCCAATGAAAATTCATTTCGTATGTTAGAAGAAGCGATTTTACCTTCAGCAACATTGAATGCAAATAGCAATAATCTGAATGGGGTTGTCAGGGGCGGCGGCGGCAGTAGTAGTAGTAGCGGAGGAAATAGCAGCATACGTAGTACGTCGACTAGATCTTCAACGAAAAAGAAGAAAAGTCACGGTTTCAATAAAATATTTAAGAAAGTCTTTTAAAAGTTATTTTAGAAAACCAAAATGTCGAAACAGCGAATGTTGGGTTGATGGTCTTGTTGTTGTTATTGTTGTTCTTGTTGCGTCGTTATATTTTACAATGGAATTTTATTTTTTAAGCAGCTTCGAAATGAGACTATATTTTTTTACAACTCATTAATGCAATTAATTAATGATCGCTTTCACTTGTAATTAAATAAGTTTTATTTAAGTTTTAATTTATCTCCCACTTAAATCACTTATGGTTTACACAGAATTATTTTAAATTTTTTATTTAAATATTCATGTTCAAAAATTTGATTTAAGTGGATTGTTCAATTTCCAAAATTCTGAATAAGATTATTCAAATATTTTCTGAATGAAAATTAACATAAATTTAAATAATTTGAAAGCTTATTAAGTTTGATCTAATTTAATTTAAAAGTTTATATTTTAATTTAACTTTGTTAAATGCTTTAGACTAATTTTGAACATTACAAGACATAGAAAGGCTGAATATTTTGTTCAAAATTTTATATCATGAGTATTCGGTATTCGACAAAACTTCAAAGTGGGCGATATGCCCGCCAGAAGACCATACAGAAGCGCGTTTGTGAGTCAAAATATCAGTGGCATATATAGTTTTTTAATTTATTAAGATATACGGCAAAAATTAATAAAATTCAGGTCGAGTAATTGCTGAGAAAATCAATGCCATAATTAAAGTTTTTAAAAAGATGTAGATAAATAATTTGTTTTTTTATAGAACAAATTCTATCTGTTGTCGGTAAATTGTTGAAGACTATAAGGTTCTATATCCTTATTAATATTATTAAATTTAATTAAGTAATACATTTACATTCATCTACACATAAGCCTTCTAGAGAAGTACGAATTATGTAAAATAGCTCGGCTGATTGATTTTCGAACCTTCATCGTGTCTTATGCAGAATACCCTGTAGAATGGATAATACAGCCATTCTACAGGGTATTCTGCATAAGACACGATGAAGGTCGTATTTATTGTACAACATATGCTAATATACGCAAGTATATTTCTGAGGTGAATAAATGTTCCCTTTCAACCTGTAGACCTTCGAAGATATTCGAAAACAAAACTTCTGAAAAAACGTTGGTCACACTAAATGAACTTAGACTTCTGTAAATTCGTTTTTCTGCCTTTTTCGCCCATGATTTATAAGAAATTTTTAAGGGGAACATTTTTGCTGTATTAAAGCAAGTATTTAACCTCATTTAATAAATTCATAAATTTTACCTTCGTACGTAGAAATAAATAGATAGATTAGATAGAAATATACGATCGACCCAAATAATGCCAGTTTTTTCTAATATAATTCTCTCAAGTAATTGATTGATAAAAGTATACATATATTATATTTTTAGTGACTAATTTTATACATTAATCGCTATATGAAACTTACTAAAAATAATCCGATTTGTTAATAATTATAATTATTTTGGATTTTATTTTGAACTTAATTTTTTGAAGTGGTTTTAAATAACTATTGTGAGTATTGTGTGGAACGACTGTTGCAGCACAATTTGTACATTTAATTGACAAATTAATACTTTTTTGCGAATTTTTAATTCGAACTTTTTTGCGTGAAATAATAAAATAATGCATTTATTTAGTTTCTATTTTTTAGCATAAGAAATTCTTGTAATATTTCTTCACTAATTTTTCATGAATTTTATTTAAAAATTAAAATTAGCATAAAAGCATACAAATCACACAAATTAATAATTTTAAATCAATAGCAATTTGTTGATGGACTTCAGTTTTTATCAATATAATAGTCTTTTTTTATTTTTAATTTTAGTCAGCAATGAGAAATGTTGGTGATGGTTAAAGATGATAACGATAATGTTGAAGATGACAACAATTTAAAACAATTTAAAATTCCAGGCAAAGCCAGATAAAGAAAAACTATTCTGCTCTAAATTATATAAATATAAAATACATTAAATTCAATATCGAGAAAAAGCGACTGTAAAAAAATGATACTGTTGGTGTCAATTGTTGAAACTTTATTGATATTATATATACAGATTATATTATATATGCACATGCACGCAGAGTTCAAACTTCACAGGTATGAATAATAAATTGTAAAAAAAATATGTTGAGGATAAAGAGAATATTTTTATAGAAAATTGTATTGGAGCTTGCGTGAAGATTGAAAATGTTTGTGATTGATCATCGGCAAAAATAGTATTTATTAAAAATATTAATGAATCAAAAATTTCAAAACAAATTTAATTCGGTAATAACATAATTGTATAATGTAATTGTGTAATTAATTTAAATATAATAAAATTGAAGCTGCATAATATATTTATATCAGTAATATTAAAAAAATTCTAATAATTTGTGAAAATAATTTAGGTCGTTAGTATGGAAAACGAAACGAATGGAAGGACTGTGACGTTGGCATTGATGAAACGCTCAAAATTTTGGTAGTATGCGAAACTTCCGTCAACTTCCTTAGAAAATGTTCTTTGAGCGAAAGGTCTCTTGCTTTCGATTTTTTTACCAATTTTGCTTTCAATATTTTCGTTTTCGGCTAGAATGCACTGACAAGCACTAACAATATTTGTTTATTTCATGCCTAACGAATTTTTATCTGTTGCTTATCGGGAAGTTCTCAAAGAAGGGAAGAATTATGAAAAATGGAATCGCGTGCGTTTCGTTTTATATCCTACTAAGCCCCTTAAAGGAATTGTGGAATTGTACATGAAAGAATCTAAGACCTTAGCGTTCACGAAGTTCTTAGTTTTAGAAAATCAAATATAGAAAACATACAGGTATATATAATTTGCATACATTTATCATAAATAACATTCACTTTAAAACATGATTATATATTAAGCGAAGTTATATAGAATTATAGTTAGAAATCTATATATATATATATATATATATATATATATATATATATATATATATATATATATATATATATATATATATATATATATATATATATATATATATATATATATATATATATATATATATATATATATATATATATATATATATATATATATATATATATATATATATATATATATATATATATATATATATATATATATATATATATATATATATATATATATATATATATATATATATATATATATATATATATATATATATATATATATATATATATATATATATATATATATATATATATATATATATATATATATATATATATATATATATATATATATATATATATATATATATATATATATATATATATATATATATATATATATATATATATATATATATATATATATATATATATATATATATATATATATATATATATATATATATATATATATATATATATATATATATATATATATATATATATATATATATATATATATATATATATATATATATATATATATATATTATATATATATATATATATATATATATATATATATATATATATATATATATATATATATATATATATATATATATATATATATATATATATATATATATATATATATATATATATATATATATATATATATATATATATATATATATATATATATATAATATATATATATATATATATATATATATATATATATATATATATATATATATATATATATATATATATATATATATATATATATATATATATATATATATATATATATATATATATATATATATATATATATATATATATATATATATATATATATATATATATATATATATATATATATATATATATATATATATATATATATATATATATATATATATATATATATATATATATATATATATATATATATATATATATATATATATATATATATATATATATATATATATATATATATATATATATATATATATATATATATATATATATATATATATATATATATATATATATATATATATATATATATATATATATATATATATATATATATATATATATATATATATAATATATATATATATATATATATATATATATATATATATATATATATATATATATATATATATATATATATATATATATATATATATATATATATATATATATATATATATATATATATATATATATATATATATATATATATATATATATATATATATATATATATATATATATATATATATATATATATATATATATATATATATATATATATATATATATATATATATATATATATATATATATATATATATATATATATATATATATATATATATATATATATATATATATATATATATATATATATATATATATATATATATATATATATATATATATATATATATATATATATATATATATATATATATATATATATATATATATATATATATATATATATATATATATATATATATATATATATATATATATATATATATATATATATATATATATATATATATATATATATATATATATATATATATATATATATATATATATATATATATATATATATATATATATATATATATATATATATATATATATATATATATATATATATATATATATATATATATATATATATATATATATATATATATATATATATATATATATAAATTTATATTTTGCCAGATTTTAAAACTCTTAAGTTCCTTCCTTTCTTGTTCTTTTTATACACAAGGAGCACACACTATCGACTCCAAAATAAAGCTGCTGCTGAAAGCCATACTATTTTTTCTGTTCCTTTGTTTTGATTTCTTTTATTCTTTCAATTGTTCAATAATTATAATCCATAGAAAGTATTCAATTGTTAACTATTATATTGCAAAGATATTGCCGACATTATATATATTATTGTAGCTTTTTATGTGAACTTTTAGAAAATCCAATATATCGTATATTTTTTATATAATTTTTATATATTAATATAAAATGATTGCCACATTCTTCTAACAGCGATGTTTTTCATTCAATAAATCACTATAAAATTGTTTCGAAATGAATCGATTTTCTTGGTGGGATGTTTTTATGTAAACTTGATTGGTCGAGGGCGCTTCTATGATGCTTATAAACAATAGGCGGCCAGATGAAGGAAAAATAAAGTATATAAAAGAAATTATATAAAGGCGAAAATATTTTTGATTTAATTTTCGTTTAGTAGAGAGCGAGTTTCGAAATTGAACGGAATTTGGATAATGCTGCACTTATATATCTCCTCGAAAATTGCAATTATCTTCGAAAGAATGCATTATCACCCTCGCGTTAAATTGACAGAGGACTTCTTAAATTCAACTAGATCAAAATTAAATTCAAAGCTGTAAAGGATTGATATAAAATGAAATTACAAAAGTATTTTTTAATACATTTTTTATTACGTACAAATCGAGTCATTTGGCTTTCTTAGATTTATTTTTGTAATCCTTTTATATTGGTAAAAATATTAATTAGGACTTGAATATAAATAAATCCTATGCTGTATTGGACCGATATTTAAGATCTAATGCATGCTTTCGTTTTTGCTCTGAATAGGAGCAATGGCTACTGGAATTATATAAATGCTTGAAAACATTTCGCAAACTCCACATATCCTTTTTTAAAATATTGTGTTTTGTTTTAATATAATTCAACATAAAATATTTTGATTTCAAATTTGAGGTATGTTTTCTTGCGGCATTCTGATCTTGGGACTCAACGCCTTCTTGCCCATTTTATGACGTGTAAACGGATGTTCATACAAAATACATACGCAATGTTTGGTACTGTACATTCATATTTCTAAATTTTGTAAAAAATTTTTAACATCAATTATATCTTTATCGCTAACACTTTGTGCTTTAGTTAAATTATTTAAATTACGGCAGGATGAACTCAAAACCTTTTGCCAATCATTTAAATCTTTATACTTTTCATTATTACAACAAAATATAACTTCATTCAAATCATCAACAAGTTTATTGCAACAAACGGAATTGAAGACATCGCGAAGATTCTCAACTGTTTGATCGCGTAATGCTTCATCACGACAAACTAGGTTTAGTATGAATATACCATTATTGCCTATAAGATCCTTAATATTGGATAAAACAGTAGAAGTGAGAAAACTTTGAGGTGGACAGCTCATGCCGAGCGTGAGATCTTTGCTATCGACATCGAAAAGAATAGCACTAAAGTGAAAACCTAAAAAGAAATTAAAACAAATCATGATAAAATCTTTTTTACATTAAATTGATAAAATGTATACCTTCAGTTTTACATTTATCAATAAAGTTTATGCCGTCATCAATAACCACGTGCAACCTTTTATCTTGCTTTAATTCAAAATATTGTTCAGCTACCTCCAGCATAATTGGATCAATTTCCACCGCAAAAATACTGATATTTCTTTAAGAAAAAGGATTTAAATGGAAATAATCGTTTCGAGGAACGGTTTTAATTAATTATAGTAAATTCTCACTGCATTGCCGCATGAAGAAAGCTGCATAAACCGCCGCCACCTAAGCCCACTACTAGAACATCTTTAATTGCTGATTTTTGCTCTCCACTAGCAATTTGTGTAGACATTTGTACACCAATAGCCATATACAAATGATGCTGACAAGCCAAATAACCAACATCAATCTTCTTCTTCTCTTTCTTTCCTCGTGTTTTAACTGCGAAGTGAGGAAAAAAAATTATGTATAACATTTTTATATAATAACGGATGCGTTTACATGTTTTGACCAGGGCTTCAGATTGTACCACAAATTGGTTACTAAGGAATATTAAGCGCCGAAATATGTTCCCCTTTTCACCCTCAACTTCTTCGACTCGAAAATCTCCAGACACTTTTGAAACGCCACTAACCAGAGTAATGCGTTTACCCACATCGGATCCGATAGAAAGGAAAGGTATCTAATATTAAGAAAGAGGAATATGAAATTGGGAGTAAAATCAATGATATAATAAAAAAGACCGAATATTAAATAAATAAATAAAATAAATTAACTTTAAACGTAAATAAATAAATGAATAAATTTAATAAAATAATTAAAAAATAAAAAATAATTACTAGTATTAAGATCTAATTAATTTAAAACTAATTTTAAATATTAAACATTATATATTGTATAATTTATTATCCTCACTTAATTTTTATCTCACAATGATGTTTCCTTAATTACTATATCCCATAAATATTTAGAAAATTTAGATCTATTTCAAAAAATACGAAGCATACTTGCTCTGTCAACTTAGCTGGTGCGAAGTTTTTTATACTCTCGCTAAGTTCACATTTTACTTCATCTAATGAGTTGTAACTGTGATCGCGATGTAATGTAATAATGGCTAAACGTTGATATCCTGCTGAATGCAACAATTTTTTCCTTCCTTGTGGGGTTGAGAACAGCCATTCGATTTCTCTGTCATGGAAAATTAATTTCCATAAAAACGTTCAATTTCCAATATATATATATATATATATATATATATATATATATATATATATATATATATATATATATATATATATATATATATATATATATATATATATATATATATATATATATATATATATATATATATATATATATATATATATATATATATATATATATATATATATATATATATATATATATATATATATATATATATATATATATATATATATATATATATATATATATATATATATATATATATATATATATATATATATATATATATATATATATATATATATATATATATATATATATATATATATATATATATATATATATATATATATATATATATATATATATATATATATATATATATATATATATATATATATATATATATATATATATATATATATATATATATATATATATATATATGTATATATATATATATATATATATATATATATATATATATATATATATATATATATATATATATATATATATATATATATATATATATATATATATATATATATATATATATATATATATATATATATATATATATATATATATATATATATATATATATATATATATATATATATATATATATATATATATATATATATATATATATATATATATATATATATATATATATATATATATATATATATATATATATATATATATATATATATATATATATATATATATATATATATATATATATATATATATATATATATATATATATATATATATATATATATATATATATATATATATATATATATATATATATATATATATATATATATATATATGTATGTATATATATGTATATATATATATATATATATATATATATATATATATATATATATATATATATATATATATATATATATATATATATATATATATATATATATATATATATATATATATATATATATATATATATATATATATATATATATATATATATATATATATATATATATATATATATATATATATATATATATATATATATATATATATATATATATATATATATATATATATATATATATATATATATATATATATATATATATATATATATATATATATATATATATATATATATATATATATATATATATATATATATATATATATATATATATATATATATATATATATATA
This sequence comes from Physocephala rufipes, assembly GCA_963966595.1. Classification (NCBI taxonomy): domain Eukaryota; kingdom Metazoa; phylum Arthropoda; class Insecta; order Diptera; family Conopidae; genus Physocephala; species Physocephala rufipes. Next base: position 24,314,013 of record OZ016502.1, read on the forward strand.
TATATATATATATATATATATATATATATATATATATATATATATATATATATATATATATATATATATATATATATATATATATATATATATATATATATATATATATATATATATATATATATATATATATATATATATATATATATATATATATATATATATATATATATATATATATATATTATATATAAAAAATTAATTTTCTGAGGCAATATACCTCCCTTGTGGTACAATAAAAGCACCATATTTTGCTAAATTTCTTGATGGTTGTTGATCTAGTATATAAACTGTGTAACGTGGTATGTCTTCTCCTGCTGTGCACAAATCCATTTTGACTTCATTGAGATCTTAAAGAATGTAAAAATGTTTTTCGATACATTTTGAACTGTTATTAATCAAACCTGCTACATTTGCTCTGGCTAAACCGTTGCAAATCATTGCGGCTCTTTGTAATGAAAGCACAGCATTCAATAATTCCTCTGCAGTTTGTAGGCGTTGCATTTTTTCATTATTCATACTAAACTCTAAAATCTTGAAGTATTAAACGTTAGGTCAATCGGTTGTAAACAGTATTTTAGTTCAGTGCACTTACAGGTGTTGATAAAGCTTTAAATTTTGTAGCGACCACAACAAAAACCGGCATTGTTGTTCTCTCCTCTTCAAATCTGCTCTCGTTTTGATTCGACAATTCTGCATCCAAACAACGCACAATGCGCACCATGAACGAATTTTGAGGGAAATAATTAAGTACATATCTTAGTATATGTTCTTGCAATAATGAAACGCACACGTAGCGACCACCATTTCTGAAGAGAAAAAATTAAATATAATTAATAAGAACCTTAATAATTATTTATAAATAAAGGATTTCCTCCTACCGCATTGTGCGAACAATTTCATTGAAGTATTTTTCTACTGTGGCTTGGGTTTCGGATTTATCGTCAGTCATGAGGGCATCTAGTGTGCCCTTGTCCAATATTACCGAAAATGATTCATTCTCGAATTCCATTTGCGTAGCATCCATTTGCAGGTATTTCATATCAAGTCGTGTAGATTCATTCTGCTCCACCATGTTTTTGATGACGACCTGAGAAATATCAATATTTGTGATGTTCCTATAATTATGGGGGGATGAGGAGGAATGAGGTAATGATTAAATAAAGAGAAGAAATAGCAATAATGAATTGATGCTTACTTAAATCCACCGTCATACATGTCCATACTTAATTTGGAATTACCGCACCCCACTACCAAAATCTTATCGGCCGATTTGATATATTTATGAATGATATGGCACAGTTCGAAATATTCCCCATACCTGGCAAGAATCAATTTTATCTATTCAGCTTTTCTGAGGTTGGCGAATATTTTCTATAGCGACTTACCATTCAAATGCTTTTCCGCCACGTTTCTTAAAGAAATTGTCCCAATAGGCGGCTTCACCAAATTCTTGTAAAGTTTTGGGCAATAAATTCATTTTGAATATTTGTTCTTTTAATCAAAAATTTAAACCGCACTAACAAACAGAATACCTTCCTTTACCAATTCAATCCAATCAATTCCATTTATTGCGACAAAGTTTTTTCATACGGTGTTATAAACAACTTATGTACTAAAAATTTGACAGTTTCAAAGCGGCAATGTCTTCCCTCGTGACAGTATTTTTTAGCACGGATGATAATTGAGATGGCAGTATTTTTTAGCACCAGTAGTATAAATGAACTGAGAAGTACATTATCTACAAAAATAAATGTGAGATTTCATACGTCCGAACGTCTCGTTTGCCTGCTGTTTCCAGTTTCCTCTTAATCGTTGGGCATAACTATATTCAACAAAACATCATCTAGCATTGCATTAAGCAGTTGAAAGGCAATTGCAAACACGTGCCGAACATGACGTTCGGGGATATGAAATAAGTGCATTAAAGTTGTTGCTCCTGGAGCAATCTTTAGTGTTTCTTAAAAGTAAACATTTTTTCTCTGATCTCTGGTTGTTGTATTTATTTTATGAAAAGCACGTTTGCGCCTTAGTCAACGTCTGTTTTGGCATTAAATACTGTTTTGGTTAATATAAAGGTCTAAGTCGATGGAATCATGTGCTGTAAGTATATCATCTAAATTGGGCGAGCCATTACATAAGGATGATACGTACTGTGAAGAGGGACAAAGCTGCATCAACTATTCGTCGTTATTGAAGTTTGCTAAATATGTTGCATATAATTTTATACCTGTTATTGAGTATCTTCTACGCGGTTCGGAACCAGACAAGATATATATAGTGGTACAGGTATTTTTTTGTAAAAAATTATTTATCTTAAGATTAGTGATTCAAACGAAATCGTTTACCTTGCAAGAAACCCTTTTACATGAAAGTAAATATTGGTTTTGCGGTGTTTCCGTAATTTATTCGTAATTTAGAGCTAAAACGCGAATAAATTATGTAATATAGCCATACAATTGTTGTCATATAGATCATCTACCGTTTATAATTGACAATAATTACTTCATAATTTGCATAGAAAACAGTCTGCATCTCTGAAAGTTGCGCTAAATTTGCGTAAATGGTTGCTGATATAGTGATAGTTTTACCAGAGTATTAGTATCAAAATCCATGTAATTGCCTCGCCAATAAAATTATAATAAGAAATTTTATAAAACGTATCTACTGAATTTTCACTGAATTATCCACTTTTAATGTTTGAATAAAGCAAATTTTCTTTTTCAAAAAGTCATTTTCTGAAATATCTGACAGTAATACAAATTACTTTTATTGATAAGAAATTTCAACTAATATGAGGTTCGGAGTGATCTGACTTACGTAATTTGCGGTGTTTCCGTAATTTATTCATAATTTAGAGCTAAAACACGAATAAATTATGTAATATAGCCATACAATTGTTGTCATATAGATCTACCGTTTATAATGTATCATAAATTACTTCATAAATTGCATAGAAAACAGTCTGCAACTCTGAAAGTTGCGCTAAATTTGCATAAATGGTTGCTGACTTTTTCATGGCTTCATTGACATTTGGAAAAGTTAATTGCGTAAATTTCTGGAAAACATAAATGAAATGAACATTTTGAGTTTAAGAAAAATTAATTGCAAAATGAATGAAATTATATAATTAGGTAGAAACCTAGGCTTGGTGGGGTGAGGTAAGCAACCGCACATTATTGGAAACAAATTTCGGTAAATTAAGGAGCCTTAGCCACAATTTCATACCGGCAGATGTGCGTTCAAAAATTCACAGAAATAAAATAATAATACAAAACTATCAAAACAAATAAAGTTCACCCACTCCGAACGCATGTAATTTATATTTAAATAACATAATTATAAATGACCTCAAATAGCCACTACGAAGAAGGCGTAAGACATGAATGAGGTACCACACGAGCTAGCAATCCTCCTTGTGGGATATAAAAGGCAAACACTACATTCGAAAACGCAGCAATTGAAAAAGAGGAAATAAGAGAATGGAGCAAGAACACTATTATACACTAAAATTTTTATCTCGTTATTCGTATTTATACAAGCAACAACGGATACACCAACCAAGAATAAATTACCTCCAGTCTCATGATTTCGTGGTTCAAATTGATGCGTATTTGATTACCTTTAAATGCCCCCGGTATTATTTCGGTCAATGATGTATTTAAAAATTTGTTGATGTTTTTTGGCTGCGTTTTGGAATGTAAGCTTTATGCCAGAAAATGTAATAGTAGTTGTGGAGCGTCTAACTATAAACAATTGAAAAGTAACCCTGATATGCGTTAGAAGTTCTAAATTAGAACAGAATTTTATATTTAATTACTATTCTCTAGTTTTGCTTTTGCACAATTTAAGAAAAAAATTGTCAAAATAGTATAATATAAATATGACATGATATATTTCTTATTTATTTTTGATCTGGCAGTAATAGAATGTGCCATATGATTTCTTTTAGATTTTTGTTTTACTAATTTAAAAAAGAAACAATCGGCGATTAACAACTATATCCTACTTGTACTCGAAATCCCGTTAACATTTATAGCCCGCCGAATGTTATAATGTTACGCCACGGACGCTATTAATTTTTTAATACAATGTCGAAAATTGATGAAGAGTTAATTAAAGCATATGTGAGTAATGAAATTTGCTTAATCACTCGCGGCCATTCACTAATTTCCTAAAAACCAGGAGCCGACAGAGGAAGATCTGAAAAAGGAGTTAACGTATAACGAATTAGTGGAGCTGTGCAAGCGTACACGATGCCGCGTCGATATGTGGAAATGGAACGTTGTTTATGATTATACTTGCATGTATCGTGAAATGGGTCGGTTCGATGGACGACCTCCAAAGTTCATCAATAAACTTCTTGTTAAAACTTATTATCGACGAAAACAAATTTTCGATGACATCGAAAAAGAGTCGGCAGATGAAAAGATAATTGAGTGGAAGTATCGTAAAAAAGAGTCATTAATGAGGTTAGACCTTTGGCGTTACGAGGATGAAATGAAAAGGCAGGAAATGGAAAAAGGATTACGAGAAACTCCGGATATTCTTACGTTGCCGACAAACACTGAAAGCTCACAAAGCGCAAACAATGCTGACATTCAAGTGTTCACACCCAAAAATGAAGAATGTGAGGAATGTATAATTGATGGTTATTATATGGAAACTGATGATTTAGGTTGTAAAAATAACGATGGCAAGGGTAGTAAACATATTGTCGAGGTCGGTGCTGGCGGTGATACAGAGTGCAGTTCGAACCTTCAGAACCATGTCGTTGCAAAAGATTTGTTGAACTGTAATAGCGAGTCGCTTACTGTCGGAACATTTAGCGTGTCAAATGTTCACAGTCAGGGTCAAACGATTAATGAAAAAGTGAAAGAAGCCAATTTGCTTCTGAGATTGTCGCAATTGCGAGAAAATACTCTCGAATTTCTAGGTACTGAAACACAAACTCAAACACAAACTTATGAAGATTTTACTCAAAAAGTTCCACAGTCGTCGACTCAGGACACTGTGGTACGGTGTGCCCATAGGTATGGGGCTTCTGATTGAATCAGCCTCTTCTGGAAGAAGATGAAACCAGATATATATTCTATTTCATATATTTGTAATTCTTATGATTCAGATATTTATACATGTAAAGTATGTTTATGTTTCTTATTTGAAAGGGTTACTATTAATTCATGTCGACGTTTTTTACTTTCAAAAATAAATTGTATTCTTGGTTTATTCATCAACCTTTATAAATTTTACACGGTTACATATCCTCGACTTTAATTTTCTTGGTTTTCCCGTTAATTGAACATATCCATATACTTTGTTTGAATTTTGTGTCTAATTATACACGGTTCGTTTGCACGATTTTACCGAGGATGTATCTACGTGTATCTACGTGACTGCGTGATCTACGTGTATCTACGTGACTGCGTATTTGATTATTGACAAAATTTAGTTTTTTTAGCTCACTTTTAGGCATTGTCGTTTTTAACGACATTGTCGAACAAAGAAGGAGAGTATTAGGTATGCTTATCCCAGACACTGAAATAACAGATTGATTACGATATGCATTTTTTTAGATCATCAGATTTTATAATACAATTTTTAAAATTTATCTTTAGCACGCAAAATGAAACGAATGGAAAGACGAACGGAAAGGGAAGATTTTTGTGGTATGCAAAACTTTCGTCTAAGGAAGCTAGATAAAGTTCCTCGAGCGAAAGGTCTCTTGTTTACGTTTTTCACTAATTATTCCGTTTCCAGTACTCAAAAATATCTGGCAGTTTTCGGCTGTAATTCACTGATAAGCACTAAGAACATTTTCATATGTCGTGTCAACCGAGATCTGCCAACAAACTATCAAAGCACGGGATTTAAGGCCCTTAACCTTATAATTGTGTTACGAGTTCTGGCAGATCCGGCTATTTACATATCAATCTGAGCCGATTCGGAGCCACTGTTTCTCGCTACCAATTTAAATCACATGAATGTTTGGCTTAATTTTTTTATGCTTTAAAAATCTTCAATTTTGTGAAACAACAAAAAATTTAATTCAAATAACATTAATTTCACACAGAATTAATTTAAAAATACTTTCTTTAATTCTAACAAAAATGTCCGGGATGTTCGACTCCTGAGACAGAAGCTAATTTCATTCCTTTTCGGTAATTGAAATCAAATTCCAATTGCGATCGATCTATTGGTTACCATGGCAAAATTTTGTCTATATAATCAATTTAATCAATACAACTGATTTTAGTCAAATTCTTGTCTTAATATTTTGGTAATGTAATTTTTTATTGTTGGCAAATTTAAAATTGAATTAATCATAATTATAGAATAGAAATGAAAGAATGTCTTGCTTGTGTTTAGGACCATCACGAGCAGGTAAATCGCATCTATTAAAAGCCCTACAAAATGAGAAATCGATTGATGAGACAACATATTCGGTACCAACAAATGGTACCAGTATTTATAAAATACCATTACCCATTTCTACAAATACCAAGCAAACGGCGAAATTTCCGTCATCATCATCATCATCGGGTGGAGAGAGAAACAAATCTTCTGACAAAATAAATCCTAACGCAAATCATGGAATTAAATTTATAGAAGTTATGGAAATCGGTGGTACGATGGCTCCACTTTGGCGCCAATATTTCAATGATCGTGATGTCAAGAAGATCATCTACGTAGTGGATACATCGAATTTATGTCAGATCTCGGCAGCGGGTGAGTAAGCGTCAGTAACCTTTACGCTTTAGAACTGAATGAAGAATGAAGGAACTCTTTTGTATTTGAAAGCGACAAATAATAGCGGCGGTAATTAAAAATGTTAATTTATATAATTTATATAATCACGGTTTATTTTTGAAAGAATATAATAATAAAAGAAAATGTAGTTAATGTAAAAATTATGCATAACGTGAGAAAAGTAGAATTTTAGAATGAATTTCTACGCTGTTTTTCTTTAAATATTCGGGTAAAATATAGACGGGAATCCTCCAAGCGTGGCGACAACGGTTATTAATAATGTTATTATTTCGATTATTTTGAATTATTTGATATTATGGCGTATATATTTTATATTTTGAAGGAGAATGAAGAAGATCAGACTCTCTTAGTCTACGAGACTACTACTTCTTTCTTCTAGGTGAAAGAGAGAGGGGGCGGGCAGAGCTGCCTGAGCGATATTACTACAAAAACACTTCCAAGTAATTTTGGTATGGTAGCGATCGAGAATTATCGTTCAGCGAAAAGTAAATTTCAAAAAAAAAGAGACTCACTCTCAGACACGCAAATTCAAACGAAATAAAATAGATTCCATCGTAGTAGATAACAGATAGATCATAAGCTATTAGTTATATAATGGGGTTAATGCCGCCCATTAATCGTATTGTTTATTATAAATTTATTATTCTCAATTTTCAGTCGTTTTATTATATTCGATACTTGCGGAGCCACGCCTACAACGAACCAAATTCCTTTTAGTCCTATCAAAAATGGACTATGCTTATCGGCAGATGCGCAATGAAGCGTTATTAATGTTACAAATGTCAAAATTACAAAAAGAGTTACATCAAAGTATGACAATTACTGAGGCAAGTGCGGTGACCCGAGAAGGTCTTGATCAAATTTACGATTGGTTAAAAAATTCTTAAAGAAATAAAGAAAAATACCAACACCAACAACACTAAATTATGATAATTAAGTATAATTATTCATGATTGTCGTGGATTCTATCTAACGCTTAGAAAGAATATTATAATTAGTTTGTTAACGAATGCAATAATTATGTTTTCTCTAGATAATTAATCGTATTTAATTATATTTAATTGTTTAGTTTGGTATGAATTAATTTTTATAAGTTATACTCTCTTGCCATATATGATAAATTATTTTCTAATTCATATGAATCCGTAAGAACTTCTTTCGCCGCATTTAAATACGATTTAGCTTTTAGCAGATCGCCAGAATGAGCCGCGAGGACAGCTAAATTGTTAAGAGCAGCCCCATTGTTGGGATCTGAGGTGAGGCAAAGCTGAAGGCAGCGTCGAGTTAAATTTAAGTCACCAGATGTCTAAAAACGGCGGAGAGGTAGAGGGGGAAGTTATATTGTTATTAATAATTCCAAAAGACAAATTTCATAGAAAAATTTCAAAAAAAAAAAAAAAAAAAAAAAAAAACAAAACTAAATTGAAATCATTAGCATAAAAAGTAAATGATTTAACGAAATTGGAAAAGATAACTGAAGATTTCTGAAAAAAGTAGAATTTATTGCTTTTAGATTGACAGTGTTGGCTACTGCAAGGTAGCAATTTGAATAAAATTATACCGAAGAATTAATCGGATGTAATTGGATCGGGGAAATAATTCGATTTTCACTTTCTCATAAAGTAAAAATCATAGAGAAAATATATCCTAATATTTCTCTGCTTAAAACTTTGCTTAAAAGTGATTACTTGATCGATCGATCAGTGGCGACGCCATTATGTTTTGAAGGCAATATTAAAAGTTTAATGAATTTATTGTGCTTTTTTCATATCACGGCAAGTTTCTTTCCAATTGCCTTTCAACTGTTTGTTACTACTATACACGACATCTTGGTGAATATAGTTATGTCAAACAGTTGAGAAGCAACTGGAAGTACGAGACGAACGAGACGTTTGGAGATATGAGATAGATACATATATCTATAATTTTTTGGTAAATTTTATCGAAATTAACGTAAATACTTACAAGGGCTACAAAACTTATATTATACCAAATATCAGCACGTTGTTCGGCCGTTTTAGCCATTGATAAAGAGCGTTGAAAGCATGGCATTACCAGATCTATTTGACCCCCATATAAGCAGCATAAGCCAATATTGCAATATAATTCGGCAGTGTATATACCCAATGCCAAAATTCGCCTACGATAGAAATAAATTAAAAGGCTGAAAATGATCTACGAAAGTTGAAACGAAAATTAAATATTCAATTCGTGAAAAAACACTACGCACTTATTCCACGAGTGACTTTCTCATTTCGTCTAGTGTTATCCAGTTGGCCCTCAAGCGTTTGAGATAGCTATTTTCCGCAAGATGTCGCTCGCAGTGGAATGAAATAATGAGAAGACAACTGGAAAGCACAAGACGGGCTCGAGATAAGAGCTTAATGAGAAATCAATTTTAGGATAAAACCACTTTCTTGCATTGATTTTCCTTCTGTTGCGAAAGCAACAAGGACTTTAGCACTTACCGATAATACATAACTGCCATTTCTGGCTGAATATCATAGAAATAATTAACTGCAATACAAGCCAAAGCTTCGATATTAATTGGATTTAATTTGTTGATGAGGCGATACATCTGTATAGCATCATCCGGCTTTGATAAGATTTCGAATAGGCGTGCCTGTTCTGTGCGAAAAGTAATGTCGAATGGGTGACGTTCTATTGCCCGATTGATCACATCGAGGGCTTGCTGGGGTTTTTCGAGACGCTGATAGAGACGGGAGAGTAATAGATAAGTATCAGGATGCGGGAAGGTCGCTAACGATTGTTGTAAATATATCTCAGCTTTGCGTGGATAGCGCAATGCTAGCAAACAACGTCCCATTTGTTGATCCCACCACCACGAATCCACATGATCGGTTGATGTTCGCGCCCCACCGGCAGTTGCGGCATTCAAACGCGATAAATTCTTTTGACGGGCTACATTCAATACGGCTTCACACAACGAATACGCCTTTTGAATGTCACTTTCGTGATAGAAAAGAAACTGAAAGAGAGCCTTGACCAACACCTGACGTTCGGCATAGACGGTGGGGTTGAGACGCGAGGCCTGATAAAGGGGCGCAGTGGCATCACCCACGGTATAGGCTGCAGCAGATGTAGCACGGATACGACTGGCCGTGGCACAGCGTGAGGCTGAACGATTGCTGACGAGTGATGAGCCGGGTCGGCTAAGTGCGGTGCCCGGACGAGCCTGTGAAGTTTCAAAAGAAAAGGTGAAGGAAAAGTTGAAAGACTGGGTGGGTGGAGAATGATGGGTGGGTATGTGGAGGATTAAGAATAAGTAAAATGACCACCACCACCACTAGATGGTTGTGGTTTAGGTTTAGTGGTCTTCTTCTTCTTAAATTGCAATAGCGTAATTTAAATTAATAAAAACACTAACAAAAACAGCACTTCCAACAACAACAGCAACACGACTCACAATTCCCGATGTTGGACGTGCGCTTTGGGGTCTTCCTTGTCCACCACTACTATTTCCCTCGGCAGTTCTTGCCCCGATACGCCGCTGGTTTATGTTTGAGCTTGTATTCATGGTGGAAGGACGTGGCATGAATGCGGTTTTAATTGATGTTCCCGGCCTTGCAGCGGTCGCAATCCGTTCAAATTCCATTTCTTCGGTTTCTGCTTGATGCGAACGCAAATGGTGGTGGGTAGTGAGGATGGCGATGATGATGGCATTCCAAAAAGATCCAAACCAAAAGAAGAATTCATAAAAATTAGAGTGGATGAGTTTAGGCATAAGCGAAATAAAACACACACTACATTCGAATTTTATTAAAATTCTGATAAATCCATCTTCCGCAGAGGGGAAGAAAATATTAAATAGATTTTTTTGGATTTTCTATAAAATTAAATGAAAACTAAGTGGTAAATAATTTTAGTGTTCTGAATGAAATAATGGAATGTTCGCGAGAAGAAAAGAAAGTAATTGCTTGATGATTTTCACGCCATTTTTTGTAAACCTGCATTTTATGGGGTACGACCGAGTGAGATAGATTGGGAGAGAGAGAGGTAGGGAGAAAGAGAGAGAAAGAGGAAGAGAGGTATAGATTTCAGCTAATCCAGAATGTGATTAGAGACAAAATTATAAACAAGACATCTTTCATCATCCGTTACGAAAGGCGGAACAAAGTGAGTATATACCGATTCCTTCAGTTGTAGGGTGCACACATGAAAAGCAAACCCAAGGATATAAAAAAACGAAAGAAAAGAAAAATTGAGGGCTTGCATCATGTACAGCATCCAGTGTGTAATAACCAAAGGTCCGACATTCGTAACCTAAAAAAAGGAAATTTAAAAGAAGAACAAAAAATGAATAAATAAAAAAATTAATAAAAAAAATAAAGAAAATAAGAGGAGTAAAATAAGTTCAATAATTTTGAGGTGATTGAACACAAAGGAATGTGGGCTAAACTACGTGTACGTCTCGCACGGACGTTACACGGAGGACGGTACCGCGCATTGTGGTCAACATACCCGCCCGTAACGAAGGAATGTCCGTGTAACTTGAGTAATCAAAAAGAGGCGAGGCAAAGGATGGAATGAAATGTAATTTATGGATAATTTATGATAATTTTGAAATGTGAATTTATCACGACTATACTTCTTTACTGATACCAAATAAACAATTTTGGAATATATGGAAATAAATTAAATAATAATTTTTCAAGTCGAAGCAATTTTAAGCTACCAAAAGAATTTAAAGAAAGATGTCAAAATGAAAAAGCGATAAAAAATTGAGGTTATCTGGGGATCATTCGAGGTTATGCAGAAATGAAAAAAAGTCAAATTTATATCGACAACACTCTTTACCTCTAGAAAAGTTTGCTGCTGGAAGAAATCTCGGTAAACAATACTTTGTTTTCGATTTTAATGGATTGTATTCAACCAAAATCCAATTTGTTTAAATCGTAATAAAATTTTTTCACTTTCACGTATTTGAAAATTGCTTAGAGAGATCACGATAGTAATTTCAAATGCTCCCTTAGTCCCGATATCCCTTCACCAAAGAAAAAACAAGAAAACAAATTCTCTTACCGGCCATGCCATCATCATTTGTTTCCAAATCATCGACGTAGACTCTTTGAGTTATGGCGCGCATTTTTAATTGCCAGATTCCTTCCATCATCCAGGTGGGCATGACAGATCTGTTTCTTTGTCTGCTAGTGTTGTTGTTGCTCCGAGTATTATTGTTGCCATGCCAACCGTGTTGCCTGCGAGGCGGTGGCAACTTATTGCCATGCTGTGGAATGCTACCGTATCTGTTGCTACTGTGCAACGCATAAGACGAACTCGCCGTCGTACCTTTGAAACTTTTGCGTCCCCCAACACCGGCACCGGCACCGGCACCGGCACCGGCATCACCACCGCCACCACCACCATCGGCTCTGTTACGATCATTATCACTATACGCTTTATCGCCAACATCATCATCGCCGTCATCATCATCATTATCGACATCGTCATTGTCGTCAAACGTCTCGTTGCCGGCATCCTCATCGGGATTTCTGGCAAACATTTGAACATTATTTTCGTGACCTGTTTGCAACATTGCGCTACACACCTCGCTGCATTTTTCATAATTTCGTCTTCGATACAACGAGATGGCCTTAAAGTAAAGCAACTCCAATGTCATCCGATGTAGAGGAGCATAATTTCGTTGTTGTTGCATTTGCGAGGATTCTGGTTCTACAACCGGAGGTAGTGGTAGTGATGATGATGATGATATGAACGATGATGATGACACTGGTAGGAGTGGCGGTGGCGATGGTTGTAGCTGCGATGTCCGTAGTATTGGTGTTGGTGGCGAGGCCGATGGTGACGAGGTTATTCCGGTCGTCGTCATTTTTGGCGTCCCCGAACCTTGCTGAAATCTGCTTGCGGTTTCGTTGTTGTTGTTGCTGTTGGTTATTGTTGTTGGTGGTTATTGTAGGCCGTCAGTGTATTAACTATTTCTGGCTTTTGATTATTTTCTGTCGTTTTTTGTTTTTCCTCTTTTTGGTTTTATTTTGTGGAATTTTTCAACCGGATGTTGTCTGCTTCGTTGCTTGGTTCGATCATTGCGACCAATAACTGGTTAATGATGGTGCTGACGATGATGATGACGGACATGAAGAGGATACAAAATTTTGTTAGATGGAGATATTTTTTGTTTAAAAAAAACCAAAAAATAATGAGTCCGAATAAGAATTAATTTACTCCAGCTGCTGCTCTTTCGCTGCTCCTGCTGTTTCGCCTTTCATTTGACCTGGGGTGGATACAATTTCTTTTAAAATCGCACTAGTATAATTTAGATTTTTTTCTTATGTGTTTGGCTCTTTTTTCGCGTGATGTCGATTGATTGGACTGTTACCATGGCAGTCCGTCTGTTATGCCCGGTTGGCCAAAAATAAAGCCCTAGTGGAGACTTTTTGATGTTGTCAGCCATTAATAAAACAAACATCTATTGCCGGCTGGAAGGTATCCGACTTCGCTTCGCGATTATAAGTTCGTTTTTTAATTTAAACCAATTTAATTTTCCTACGAGGCATCGCATTTCAAATATCATTCCCTGTCATTTGTAAATTGAAATTTCCTACAGGGATACAATCACAGTGACTACGTGCTTCGTTGCATATTGGCAATGGCCGCGTATCCAATGCACTCCGCACTCCATACACTGTGCGAAAAAAATGTGTGAGATAAGAATTGAGAGGCAAAAAAAAAAAGAGAAAAAATAAAAACGAATATAATAATTAAAAAAAACGAAAATTAAAGTGAAATAATTTTGAAAGAATTGTAAATTTTTAATAAATTCTAAATCAACAAATAAAAATTATGATCTAAGAATAATAATAATTATACAAAATAAATAATAATCGGCAACGCATCCATACTCGCGCAAACACTAAAGATGCCACGATACGTCATGAACTTGGCCTTCAACATACTTTGCGGCGTGCGCAACGGATGAACGACGGACGGACACGACACGCTTTGAATGACGGAACCACACGTTACCAAGTTTGTTGATCGAGCCCTTGGCAGACCGCGCCGAGCCTTTCGTTTGTAGGGCCTGGTTAGCTGGTTTTAATATTGATATTGTTGTTGCTGTTGTTGTTGTTGTTGTTGCTGTTGTTGCTATTATTGTTCATTTGTTGTTGCAGATGACTTGACTTTTGGAATGCGAAGCGTAAAAAATTAAATTACCAAGCAAGCATAAGATCAAGCGAAGAAAAAAAAGAATCGATTTTTTGGGAGAATCGCGCGCAGCAGATGTGCGAACGCAATTGCTGGATGCTGGCTGGTTTGGCCAGATCCTTACCCAGATCCGATCCCGGTTTCGGATTTGGTCTGGTCTGGCAGTCGTTGTCGTTGTCGTCGCTGTTGTTGTTGCTGTTGTTTTTGTTGTTGTTGTCTGATCTCGCCTGAGTGGAAATTGTTTTTGAGGTATTGGTTTTTTCCCTCTTTAGTCGTTCGTTTTTAGTTCTTTAACAATTTTTTTTTGGTCGTGCTCTGTCCATTTCATCGGAGCATAAAGAATGGCGTAAATTCTTGTGATTTGTTTTTGATGGTTTTCGGTCGTTTCGTTGGTGATTTTTTTTCGTTTCGATATTTTTCGTTTCTTTTTTTGGTTTCTGTTTTTGGTCTCTCGAAGAAATTCGTGATTGCGACGGACAAGCAATTTTGTAGAATGTGACAGAAGCAGCAAGAACAGCAGGAACATCAGCAACAACATCGACAACAACAACAACAACAGCAACAATAACAACAGCATAAGGTATTTAACTTGAAGAACCTTTTCATTTTTTGTGATTGAGGAATTTTTGCACTTAAGTTTGAAATGTGAAATTAAAGTATATAATTATAAATTAAGAGCTGTAAGAGGGAGGAGTGGAGAAGGGGGCGGGTTTGTGTTTTTAAGGTAAATCAAACCTACGATATATCAAATTAAAATGAATACAAAAACGTTCCAATTTTCTTTTTTTTCTATTAAAATCAACGGAAATTATTATTGAAATATTTTTGGGTTTGAAGAAATCCGTCTCGAAATTAAAAAAATTATTCAAACGCTGAATATGCATTTTTTTCAAATATTCTTTTATTAAGTTCTAATTTTGAAACTTTTTCTAAATGTTCAATTTTTAATTGGAAAATTTTTAAATCGTTTGTTACTTTTGTAATATTTACTATATCTATATATTTTTTAATTTATAATTGATTTTTTTAAATTAAGTTTTTCCTCAAAAAATAAAAACCTTAGTCAAAGTCAACTAATTTTTAATATTATTAAATAATAGAAAATTTTTTATAAAAAGATGGAGTAGAGTAAAAAAGTTTTTATACCTCTGAGATTATTTTTTTTCAAAATTTAAATATCAAACTTCGAAAATTTGTTTTTATACTATTTTGTCTACGATATATTATTAATTAATATTAATATTATATGTTTAATATAATATAATAATAATTAATATTATTTAATTTCTAGAACATATTGTGCATTAAACTTAAATGAAAATTAAATTCATTCATAAGAAATCTGTAAAACAATTGACGACAAATTTATTAGGTTTTACTGCTGGTTCATACGAATTCATCAAACCGTAATTGGATTTGACAGAAGTAGATCAGTTGCTTAATTGAAGTTTTGACGTTAAGCACATTTGGTTTCATTGACACCCTTCTAAGCACTTTTTTTAAAATTTAAATAGAACTAATTGAAATATAATTCTACAGATTTAACAACTTTCGGCGAACTCAATAAAATTGCAAAGACTTCAATTTCAAATTTGTTCAATTTCATTGAAATTAATTGCGACATTTCAAGAAAATTAACATTTAATATCTTAAGCTTTTAACGTATATTATTTACAAACCATTTATGTATATGTGTGTATATCTGAGTGTGTGTATGTGGAAATATATCTGGGTGTATTTTTTTTTTGTTTATTTAGAAGAGAAAAATATATTTTCACAATTATTTGATTGTTTATTAATTATTTATAGACTGTGTCGTCTGCTAACTGATTGACTGATTGATGACAGCTTGAATAACTGAAAGAGTAAATAACTAAAAATAAATTCATCATTACACTTAAAAAACCATGTGGGCTAATTAATTTTAGCGATTTCTTATAGAGAATTATTTAAAATTTTTTACATGAAAATTTAATTCAAAATATTGAAATAAAAGTTGAATCAGAAAAAACTATAGTTTAATACAAAAGGAAACTAATTTTTTTTATTTTGAAAGCGTGAAAATCTTAAAAGTTCTGAAAATTGCAACGTGTTTTTAACTTCGATTTTTCAAAATGTTTTGAGAATTTTTACAACTCAGCTAATTGCGTGTATGTTAAATTTTGAAAATTAATCAACTGTTTAGTAGCTCGCATAAGCAGTTTTTTCTCTATATTATATAGAAATTAAGAGTTTAAAATATCATAGATAAATATTTCTTAAAGAATTCGTAAGAATTCGTAATTCGAATAAATGAATTCCTTGAATATTTGTCCTCGTTTAAAACACATAAACTTTTCCAGAAATAGAAAATATGTGCAATATTTACGATTTTATACGTACGGTTTTTAATGAATATTTTTTAAATATTCATTAAAATCGCACCAAAACACATTCATCAAATTATCTTTAGTTTTTCACACAAATTTTAGCTTTTCGAACGGTTTTATGAATTTCCCGAAAATATTATTCAGTTCCTTTTTAAAATTAATATTCTTTTTGAATTCTATATTTACTTTATTTTTAAATTTTATATATATTTAGTTTTTTAAGAAAAATTTCGATTTCCATCAAATTGTTAAAATATTCCTTTAGAAGTTCCTTTAAAATTTACTAAAATTGTTAATTTAATAGATTGCATTTACGCAGTTCTTAATAAGTTAATTAATTTTCATCCGCCGAATGAATTTTTTGTGAAATCACTGAATTCTTAATTTTTATGCTATTTAATGTTTTCGGTTCGTGTATCGGAGATGATTTTTTACGAAGTCCAAACCTAAAAATCATAAAAATTACAACCATAAAAAGGTTAATTCCTATTAGTAATGAACTCCAGAAATTATATTCTTCCCACCAAAAAATCGGAAATGAAGAAAAGAGGGGAAAATGAGGAAACTCGGGAGAAAATTGCTTTTGAATTTTATAGATATTTAAATCAATACCATCAACAATTTTTCTCGATTATTCTCCAAATAAATTATAACTCAGGAATTAAATAATAAAAACAGACAATACTATAAATTTCAAGTACTCGACTTAATATTTTTATCAGAATAAATAATATGCGATATAATATTTAAAAGACAATTTAGAGTCTCAAACCTCGACAGGAAATATAGATCCATTACCAGGCCCTCCTGGAGATACTACCATAATTGTCGGTATCATATATATATATATATATATATATATATATATATATATATATATATATATATATATATATATATATATATATATATATATATATATATATATATATATATATATATATATATATATATATATATATATATATATATATATATATATATATATATATATATATATATATATATATATATATATATATATATATATATATATATATATATATATATATATATATATATATATATATATATATATATATATATATATATATATATATATATATATATATATATATATATATATATATATATATATATATATATATATATATATATATATATATATATATATATATATATATATATATATATATATATATATATATATATATATATATATATATATATATATATATATATATATATATATATATATATATATATATATATATATATATATATATATATATATATATATATATATATATATATATATATATATATATATATATATATATATATATATATATATATATATATATATATATATATATATATATATATATATATATATATATATATATATATATATATATATATATATATATATATATATATATATATATATATATATATATATTTATATATATATATATATATATATATATATATATATATATATATATATATATATATATATATATATATATATATATATATATATATATATATATATATATATATATATATATATATATATATATATATATATATATATATATATATATATATATATATATATATATATATATATATATATATATATATATATATATATATATATATATATATATATATATATATATATATATATATATATATATATATATATATATATATATATATATATATATATATATATATATATATATATATATATATATATATATATATATATATATATATATATATATATATATATATATATATATATATATATATATATATATAATATATATATATATATATATATATATATATATATATATATATATATATATATATATATATATATATATATATATATATATATATATATATATATATATATATATATATATATATATATATATATATATATATATATATATATATATATATATATATATATATATATATATATATATATATATATATATATATATATATATATATATATATATATATATATATATATATATATATATATATATATATATATATATATATATATATATATATATATATATATATATATATATATATATATATATATATATATATATATATATATATATATATATATATATATATATATATATATATATATATATATATATATATATATATATATATATATATATATATATATATATATATATATATATATATATATATATATATATATATATATATATATATATATATATATATATATATATATATATATATATATATATATATATATATATATATATATATATATATATATATATATATATTTATATATATATATATATATATATATATATATATATATATATATATATATATATATATATATATATATATATATATATATATATATATATATATATATATATATATATATATATATATATATATATATATATATATATATATATATATATATATATATATATATATATATATATATATATATATATATATATATATATATATATATATATATATATATATATATATATATATATATATATATATATATATATATATATATATATATATATATATATATATATATATATATATATATATATATATATATATATATATATATATATATATATATATATATATATATATATATATATATATATATATATATATATATATATATATATATATATATATATATATATATATATATATATATATATATATATATATATATATATATATATATATATATATATATATATATATATATATATATATATATATATATATATATATATATATATATATATATATATATATATATATATATATATATATATATATATATATATATATATATATATATATATATATATATATATATATATATATATATATATATATATATATATATATATATATATATATATATATATATATATATATATATATATATATATATATATATATATATATATATATATATATATATATATATATATATATATATATATATATATATATATATATATATATATATATATATATATATACTATAATCATCTATAATTTTCAAAATTTAACTTATGCGTTTGTAAGAATTTTTTGGAATTATTTCTTTACAATAATCTGTTAACCATAACTGAAAAACCTGAGTTAAATAAACGAAAAAAATTTGGGTATCACGAACAAACAAAGTTTCGGGTGTTCTTCATCATGTCAACAAAAAAAAATACTTTTTGTTGCATTTGTTTACTGTAAAAACTGGTAGCTGCACTTCATCAAATTTGAAGATAATTTGACCGGTAAACGTCCGGTGCGTCTTACCTAAGAGAGGAGAGATCGACGGCGACTGAAAAGAATGTAAAGGTAACCCAGTAGGGAATATTATACACTTGACAAAAAACTGATTTCGACGACAAGTTAATGCCTCTCGATATATTTACTGATAGAATATTTATATAATACTCCCCTTGAATTTTTACGGTTAAAGAATTCTAATAAATAATATTTTTCACCAATGTATTATTTGCTTCTATCTGTTTTCTATTGATAAGAGCTACTAGGAGTCAACGTATTACTCAACTCATGCCATTAGAAAGGAGAAAACACCAAAAGCCAGCAAATAAAATAATCTTATCTATCTTAAATATAAGTTATTTTTAAAAGGTGTTTAATGGAATCATCAATCAGACTTTGGGCTTGTGGTGTGTGCTCGCAGCTTAGAGTAAATATATTCTTGTATAGAAGATAAAAGTAAAATTAGCTGATAATACTTCCCAAATACCGATAACATTTTTTCCGCCTTTTTTATATGTTTTGTTAAGAAAATCAAATTGAACCACAAAATAGTGGATCTATGAATGAAACAACGATAAACTAAAAGGAATGTTATCGAATATTTTAATGGTTTTTCGTACGGCTGAAGCTTTTTAAATATTTTTTAATAATTTCAACGATTTTCATGGAAATTGTTTGTTACACCCCACAAGGATTTGTAAAACTTTTGAAAGAATTCTTAGAAAGAATTTGGGAAAACTTTTCAACCGAGTTTAGCATTTAATGCGAAAGTATACTTCCAAAAACGAAACGATAATTTCACACAATAATTTTACATTTACCGGTGTAGGGTATATAGGCTTCCGCCAGGCGGAAGTTACCGCCCATATTTGCTTGATTTGATTTGAAATATTTCTTTTAAAACAATTAATTATTCCTGTCAATATTTTCTTTTTTTTCTACCTTTCTTTCCTCTCCAAAACACAATTTCGACGTAAAGAATGTGCTATAAGGAATGCTTGAATATTTCTCTACTCATGAATTATGTATTGACGGTAGTAATCAGTTGAATAGTTTCAAAGCAATATCAGTAATATGATTAAAACTACTTAATCTCATGATGAACTGCTTCTAGAAATTTGTTTCATTGTAAAGAATTCAAGGAATTAATTTACCATTAATGAATTTATCAAAGAAGTATGAATGCATTTCATACGTTATGACGTGACAATCGAAATAACATTTTCAAGAAATAGAAGAAAGTAATCTAAAAATACATTATACTCTCGTTAAGCAAAGCATCCACAGGGAACGCATAGACAATTAATACATTATTTATGATTCGTTATTCGACGTGGAATGTGTTACCAAAGTACTGTGCGATGTAATGGAGATAAGTAACTATTTTTTGCTTTCGATCTTTTGCTTTTGAGGAAACAAGAGAAAGCTTATCTCATCAAACCCACTGGTGAATTATGTTAAGATCTCGCTCTAAAAATGTAATGGTATTTTGAAAAGTAGTAAATATTTCCACAGATATTTAAATATAATCGTTAATCGCCTTTGTCTCGATTTATTTACTCCTTTAAAATACTTGGAATTTATTTCACACGATGATAAAAATTAAGTAAAATAATTTAAATTATAATGAGCGGAATTTGAAAGCAGATTTTCAAGATAGTTAAACACAAAGTAGTAGATAAATATCACAATCCAGTTTTATTCTGTTAGAATTTTTTTACTCTCACGCTAAAATATATTTATTCGTATATGATATTAATCATCCAGGAATTTATTAAAAAGGTTTGTGTCAAGAAGCTGTTATAAAACTTTTAATGATTATTATAAAGAATTTAATGACTATTCAGGAATTTGTCTTAAAACCTTCAATAAGAAAGATTTATTGGGAAAAATCGGATGGACTTTGATAGCGCGATTAGCTTGCTTCAGAAAGATTGACGCTATACCGACATTAATAAAGCAATCTGGGTACTTAAACACAATATTGATAACACTTTTGATGGAATAGTAACCGCAGGTGTCTGAAACCAACAAATAAATTGAATTGACACGACGCACTAAAGGCAGCCGAGGTAAGATTTATTTTTCTGAAGATTAAAAAATCGTTAAAAGAATGTTGGAAGGTATTTTTTAAATAATTTTGAAAAGGAAATAATTTTAACAAATAAATATTCGAATTCATTGAGACTTAATTAATTAATTATATATTTGAAGTATAGGATATTAGACATTTATTTGAATAAAGACATTAATTTTTTTGCCATCACTGTAAATAAAATTCAAGAGTTGAGCAAATTTACCATTGGGACAATTTGTAAAAATGATTAGAAATTCAACTCGACCATTAGAAATTCTCCTACAATCATTTTTCTTTTTGTTGAAGAATACAAATGAAAGTTTAAAGTAATCTAAGAAAAAAATAATAAATAAAAAAAAATTGATAATAAGCATTCTTACAACAGAATTAAAATATATTCCAATCAAAAAGTGAGAATATTAGCCATTATTCATCACAGCCTCTTTCCACCATTCAACAGCTAAAAAGCCAAACATTAGTCCGTCGTCGGCGAGTCGACGAGTGAGCGAGCGAGTTAGCGAAGAATGAAGACCAGAAGCTGCGTGTAACGAACTTAGTAATAAACAACTCAGCAGTGTTGCCGTCGTTCTTGTGGCAGAGCGTAAGAGCAAAGGTAAACGCTAAGGTAAAGGCAGAGCAAGAGGCGAAAGCAGAGGCTGAGACAGCACAATATATTGCTTTGCATTGTATTGTATTATGTCGTCCATTGATACAAAACAGCTACTGTTGGTAATATTTTTTTTCTGTCCATTGTACTCACAGGATCGTTTTTGTTAATCTCATATTCTCAACACACAAATACACATACACACACGCACACACATACACGCAACATGTACTGACGTTAGCCAAACATACCAAAAGAAAACAATTGAAAATAAAAAGAAAATACTGGAGGATGTGTTGTGATCATATAAAAAAACCTGACCATGGATGAGGCTGTTCTGCTTCTCCTGCTAATTGGTGGTATAGTTGTTGGGCTTGCTGCTGTTCTTCTTCTTCCTCACGTTGTTGTTATTGTTTATTACGTACGACACACAACTCCGAAGACGTTTTAAATGCTTGTAATATTTATTGGCCCGCGATGCGCGTTCTTTTTTTTATTGATTTCAATCTATTAAGCCGAAAGCAGAGAGAGTGTTGTAGTTAGTTGTTGTTGTTGTTGTTGTTTTGTT
The DNA here is from genome assembly GCA_963966595.1 of Physocephala rufipes. Lineage (NCBI taxonomy): Eukaryota > Metazoa > Arthropoda > Insecta > Diptera > Conopidae > Physocephala > Physocephala rufipes. The sequence goes on from OZ016502.1 coordinate 24,336,953, forward strand.
ACTATTGTTATTATTATTATTTTTATTGCTGTTTTCGTGAAGTTATCTTCTAACTCTTAGTTAGAAATGTACGTGGCTTTAATGGTTTTGATTTTTTTTAAATGAACAAGTTTTCAATTTCATACACAACAATCACGAAAGCAACAACAAGAATTTCTAGTTTGTTTTCATCTCATTCTTCTATCCCAGATAGAAGAAAAAGAAATGTTGATAAAAATACTCAAGTGAAAATCAAAGGAATGAAAGAGAACTATTTCTTCACTAAATTAATGTGCAGGGAAATATTTTTAAGTATTATCATTAATATAATTGATTGTTAAAAATTGTTAAAAAACGATAAAAAATCGGATCTAATCATTTCAAATATTTCATAATACCGGGTTTATTGTTGTTGATTTATGCGTTCTGCCTTAAATATTAGTGTACACGCCCATCTTTAAGAAATATATATAGCAAAAGTAGCAGCAGATGCATTTTGGTCGTTGCAATAGCTTAGATAAACATAATCTTCATGATGTTTATCATCATCACTATTACTACTTTACCCGTAATCATTATTATCATCATTATCATCACTATCATCATTATCATCACTATCATAATCCAAATTACCGTCATCACCATCCCAATCTTCACCATTATCATCGTCATCACCATCACCCCATCACCATCCTCATCTCCATCCTAGCCCATCTCATACGTATAATCGGGCCATCAAAAAACCGCATGCCCGTTTGGTCCAACTCGTCCCGGTCTAAATGAAGTGAAAGTAGGCTAAAGCGAATAGAAAAATAGTGGTGAATATGGTGGTAATTGGTAGTGGTAGTGATCGTAGTTGGAATTTCTATGTAAGATACTCACAGCGCATTGTTTTCACACAGTGGAGTCAATACACTGAAAGAAATCGATGCTCTTCATTTAAATTTTGATCTCATTATTAAAGAGCTTTTTTATTAAAATTTAATTGTAAACAGTATGAATTTCAGTTTGGTTGTAAAACCTATTACAGGATGGTTTCTTTTACGATCCCTTAATAATATATGGTAGTAATGAACTTTTACAAATTAAGTTCACCTCAAAAGAAATTATGTCAAGTATCCTTCATCGTGTTGTTAGCTTGTGATTTTAATTTAAATTCATTTTCAGCTCGTGCTCTAAAATCTATATATTTTTCTATTAATAAAATCTATATATTATTATAATATCAATTTCGAATTCTGATGAACATTTCACTCTAAAAATAAGCGGTTTATGTGCATTCCGTTTGAATCAAAAAAATTTAAGCGAGTTTTTTCGTTTTTGTTAAAATGATTTTTCTCACAGTGTACTCCATTTCAGTTTTATTGCTGACCTTTTTGCATTGCTTTTGTATTATTTTGTATTATTGTAAGTGTTGCCGTCGTTACCCGCCAATTGTCAGCACATTTTTGGCAGCAACAACAATTTTGCTTGTGGAAATAAAATCAAAACAGAACGAACAACAACAACAACATCAAAAAGTGAAAGAATGTCTCTTCCTCGACCGGTCAAATTCTTGACTCTTTTGTTATTCGGCCCTCGCATTTCTTCCTTTCTTTCTAACTCTCTCTCTCTTTCTTTCTCTCTCTGTCTCTCTTTTTAAGCCGAACTCTTTGGAATTTTTGGAGTTTACTTATTAACTTCTTCGTTTGGCAGATGTTTCTCTTCTGAGAGACTATTCTTCTTCTTCTTAACACTTGTAACGCACCTTTTAGCGAAGTACATTTGTTGTTGGTGGCATTTTTCAAATTTTTTTTTGCTTTTTTATTTTCTTTGTTGTTTAATTGTGGTTTTTTTTTGGGTGTCCAATAAACATGCGCATTCCATTCCATTCCAATACGATCCGATCGTATCGATTCGAAACCATAACCAAAGATTCTTCGTGAAACAAGTTTTTGGTTTGTAAGATTAAATGCTTGACGATGGTTGCGGCTCGTCGTTGCTGCTTTTGCTGTTTTGGGTTGGTTTTGCTTTTGTAGCTTTTGTTGTTGTTGTTGGTTTTGTTGTTGTTGGCGTTTGTTGCCGGCTTGAGTTTGTTTATGCTTTTGACTTTATGAAATTTTTTTGCAAATTATTTTAATTCTTAGCTCCAAAGTGTTTAAAGAATTAGAATCTTTCTTTCAAGGAAACAATTTTTTTCTTTTTCCGCGTTTTTATTTTCACGTTCGTTCGTTTGTCATTCATTACATTTGATTCAGTTGTTTGTCTGCCTCACGAAATCGGCATCTTAACTTGCAACATTTTTAAAGAAGAAAAAATAATCAGTCCTAATTTTGTCGACATACATTCAATTCGGCAGGCCCACACGGTCAGAACAATTTTTTGTTGGCAAAGAATGTGGCACATTGTTGGTCGATGCGTAATCGAGTAGTAGTGTAATAGTGGTAGTAGTAGTAGAAGTAGTAGTAGTAGAAGTTGTAGTAGTAGTAGTAGTAAGTAATAGTGCAAAAAAAAAAACAAAAACAAAAGTAGTAGTGGGTTTAAAATATTTTAGATGCTGACCGTTGCGTAGTCGAGGAATAGTAGTAGTAGTAGTGGTCCTAACCAGTATTTGGTTATTCTCCGCGTTGGTTTAGTGGTTTCATTGATACTAAATTTGTTGAGTTGGGCTCTTTTTTAGATTTTTACTGTTCTCTATAATTATGTGTAAACTGCATTTAAAATAATATTAATCCATCATTAATTTAACGGCTTCGTTCTTTTTGAAATTAAATGAAATTTTTATTGAATATCGATAGTGAAGAGAATATTTTCGTTAAAATAAAATTTGGTTTTAAAAACGAATTCAGTTTTAAAAACATAAAAACTACGTAAGTTTTACATTTGTTAGATTTCGAGATATAGACACCAAACATTGATGAAAAATTAGTTTTAAAATTAAAGTACTTTGGAATTTTTCTTTGGAAAGTTCATTCGAGATTCTTAAGAATTAAATTCTTCTCATTTCACCCTACACCCGAAGTCATTGCTGCATTAACTTTGTGCTCCCGTTTGTAACGTATTTAAGGACATATGAGATATATAGAAAAGTATAAATATTCTTGGTCTGAATCACATTCCGGGTCGATTTAACAATGACAGCCTGTCTGTCCATCTATCTGCCTGTGTGCCCGTGTTTGTCCGTGTAAACCACGATTACAGTCCAAAAGAGAGAGGTCTATATGAAGTTTGGCACGGATATTCCTTATCATAATAATTCGTTTGGTATTGAAAATCGGCCCAAATCGTCTTAGTTCTGCGCCTCTTATTCATGAAATTAAACTGTAAAATCAAGTTTCTTCACCTCTATCAGAATTTTTGGAGCTGAAGTTTTAAAAAATCCCCAAAAATTGGGTGTGGCACTCCAATTATTATGCTGCACCATATGTGTACGTTTGAGAAAAGTGTTGAAGATAATTTAGTTTGTTAGTTAATAGATTTAAATTAACCAGGACAAAATAATTACCACATTAAAAGAGGCGTGTACCGTCTACTAATTATTGTATTTCAACTTTAAATTCACGAAGCTCGGCTAGGCCGAAGTTGGCGTTTTTACATGTTTTAATTTAAGTCTTTTCGAAATCAGGAATTGATTTTGTTTTAGACGGGTACCAACTGGATTGGTTTCCTGATCAGTTTCAAACAATGATTTTAATTGGTTTCATTTTTAGTCGTGGAATGAACTTTTAAATCCAACCGAAGAGTCTTGAACGAATCAATATGCGTTCGTTTTTTGTGTTGAATACTTTGATTCCATTACGAAAATTTCGAATTTATTATAAAGTTATTTATAAAGTTTTATTTCAGAACAAATCGCTTTGCATGAAAAGAAGACTATAATTTCCACTTTCCATTTGGATTTTTATTATTATTTTATGGACTTTTGGGTCTTTGTCCCAAAAAAAGGGATTGAGCCCATCAGACACCGAAACATAATCTTTACTCGATCTTTCTTTATGTTTATATATCTAGACGTCGATGATATCGCTCTCCATAAATATTTATCGCAGGAAAACGACCAATCGAAATCGGATATAATCATCATTCGATACAATCCATCGAAATTCCTCGCTATCTTGCATTCTTGATATCTTGCGTATAAATTTGACCGAAACTTAAACCGCTTAAAATAAACCAAGTTAATGCTATTGAAATATTTCTCTGTTTAAGAAAAACAGAAAAAAAAAACAAAAACAGAAAAAAATTTAAGAAAACTTAAGCTTCGAAAAAAAATGTGAAAAAACACATTCTCGTAAGTACTCGTAAAAAACATTTATAATTTTAAGTATTCATCCATTAAATTTCATGGAATGGCTTTCATTATTTTATGACCGAAAGAAATTTCTGATTGTAGATGGTCGCGAGCATTACGTGCTCGAGCAAAACAATCGGAGGATTGGAATCATTGGAGAGACCGTTGGAGAGACACTCGTTGGAGATTCTTTAAGTAGTCTTAACATAATTTTTGCGAATTCTTGAAAACAACAACAACAACAAATAACAACAGCAACAACGATAACAGCAATATCAGAATGAACAAATAAACTACGAAAGCACGAAAGGGTTTGGTTGTAAACAAGCGAGCAACAACAACAACAGCAATCAAATAATAAACATTCCGACGTATAAATGTATCTAGAAGTACAATAAAAAGTACGCGTGGAAAAAAGATAAACAAAATCCAAACGAAAAATAAAAAGATAAAAAATGAAGTAATAAATTTCGAACGAAAGAGAATCGTTAGAGGAAGGACAAAGCAATACAAAAAAATAGTTGATAGTAAAGAAAAATAAATAATCGATTGATAAATATATGTCGGGGTAAATGATATCTACTAGTCAATGCAACAACAACAAAATCGCCACCGTCATCATCTACAACAACAACAACAGCATTATCACTACCGTCGCCACCATCAACAACAACAACACCAAGAACAGAGAATGGTTTAAATTGGACGCTGTCAAATGATTTTTTGACGTTCGCGGTCAAATGAAACACAATCTAGACGAGTCCTATACGAATTTAAATTAAACTTAATTTGATAACGTACACGAGAATCCGAGGAAAAGCAATCTTAAAAAAGGTTAAGAAGGTGCGAGGATCAACGATGTCGATAACCAGATAAAATGAGGAAAAAAAGAAATGATCAAAAAAAATAAGACTACAATAATCTTCTAATTATCAGACTAAATAATCATGAGAGTGAGACAGAGGTAAAGAGAGTGAGAAATATAGATAAAGGCAGCGATAGAGAGATATAGGGGGAGGTTGAGGTGGAACTATTCTATATGTACGAAATTCATTTTTTTAACATTTGGAAATAGTTATACAATTGGTCATGAATTTTGAAGAATTTTGGGAAAAAACCTGTTCCTGAATCTTTTATAAAAAATCAGCCTATTGAATTATTCATAATTTATGATGGTTTATTTCGGGACAAATAGATTTTAAGTTTCCGAGATATTACGCTCTTTGTGGATATGCAATGGTTTGAGTATAGTGTAAGATAATATAACTTACTTAATAAATTATAATCTTCTGAAAATAGTGATGTTTCTAAAACAGATATACAAAAACTTAAGAGCTAAAAATTGGTTAAGAATTTTTGTTTCTTCGCAAATCGCATATTGATAGGTTGCGGTCAACATGACCCGTTTAGTGTATATTTCATTGATAATTAAATTTACCTAAATAATTTTTTTTCATAATGCCAAAATATATTTTGACATTTGTTTTATAATAATTCATAATAATTTATTTAATGATTTATAAAGAATCACAAATTCTTTTCTGAAAATTATCAAAATTTTTCTTCGACATTTAGTCATTCTGCGATTGTTTATAATAAATAAAATTGAGATAAATATAATCAATTATTTTGATTATTCGTTCGTTAACGAGTAACGAGTTAACGAGTAAGTGCCGGTGTGTGTGTTGAGATTTTTGTTTGAGGCCGTCTTGTTACTTGCATTTTTGTTTGCTCGTCTGCTCTCTACGAACGTGTCAACAATTTGTTGCTTCCCTTTCTGTTGTCGCTGCAACGCTGATCTTCAATCGTTGAGCAACTCAAATGACTCCGTTGCGTTTGATTTTTATTTGTTTACTTCTTTATTTATTTTTACTCAATATTTGTATGCTTTTTTAGTCTTTGTTTTGTATTTGCAGGTTGCCGCATTTTTTCGTGCATGCGTCGCGTTAACGTTTTATTCAGTACGACGATTCTCCATTAAAAGCTGCGAAATCTTACATTCCATGGCGCGCCGTAGCGGCGGTAGAATCGAGCTGGGCAAGAATGTTGTAAACCCGTAATACTAGTAGCCAGCCTGTGACAGACATTACCGAATCCACATGAAAAGAAGAACAAAAATCGATCGAACAATCGACCGAACGACCAAATGACCGATCGCCAATGGTGTGATTATTGGACTCTATTAAAATACTAAAAAATTTGAAAAAAAGAGACTGATCGATGGTAGTCGTTGTGACTATTTTGCGACATTTCGTCGCTACTGGATTCTATTGGGTATACATTACGTTCAGAAGCACGTTTGTTTACCTATGCATCTGTAAGGATGTGTGTGTGTGTGCATGCATGTTGTGTGCATGTGTAAATGGAGCGGAGCAGTTTGGATCAAATCCAAAAGAGTTGGGTGGAGGATTGGGCTGTATAGAAGGCTTTGTTAAATAGACGAACGTGCGGATGGGACGTACGGGCGCCAGAAAAATGCACAGCAGATAAATATATAGATGAATATATGTACATTCATCGCATATATCTAATGCAACATTGTTGTTAATGTCGCTTGCAATGATACTACGATTCAATAAATTACGTTGGGTGCGGCAACGCAACAGCAAAAGCAGCAACAGCAACAACAAAGAATGGCGATATGACGGCGGTCATGCCGAAATAGCAAAAATTGAGCAAATTAGAATAAGTAAGAACTTCGGTCTTGTCGAGGCTTTTTCACCCTACACACGTAATAAAAATTTATAGCCTGTTCCTAACAATCGGCGGGCAGCAATAATTTATCTTCTCTTGATTAATTTATTTGATTAATTTTCTTGAATAATTAATTCCCCTAAATCTCTTCTGCTTCTCAACACAATACAACCTTTGTCAGAGAAGTCCGCACATAATAAAGGAGGCGTGGATATCCCATTTCTGTGGAGTGATAATGTCTGATACTAACATATCGGTTGGAACTGAGGGACCTGCCTTTAAAAAAGAATTTTGTATGAAAGGTAGGCGTGACACTGGCTTGATATATCCCATTTTCAATTCCAAATAGCCTACGATGACAATGAGTATTCGTGCCAAATGTCGTGTCGATATCTCCCTCCGTTCGACAGCAATCGTGATCGTAACACATACAGACCGACGGACCGACGGATGGACATGGCTAAAACGACTCAAGAGCTTATCCTGAACAGGAATACATCTACTTTTATATACCTGTCACACCTCTTTGAATGGGTTACAAACGGAAAGGTGAAGTGAGTATATCCTACCCCCTGTTGGGTAAACAGTAAGATTAAAATATCTAAATATTTAATCACGGTTGAGAAAGTACTTTGGCAGTTGTTGCATGGACGAAATGACTGAATGACAAATAAAAAACCGTATTGCCGATTATTATTAGAAAAGCTAAGCCATCAATATTTAAAAAATTGTTTGTTGAAAAAGAAAGTAAAGGAAAACATAACGCACGCAATGAAATGATCTGGCGGGAGGAGGAGAAACTGAGAAAGTTATATTTAGAGAGAAGATAGAGGCTTAATATTTTATACCAAGCAACTTTAATTTGTCCATTTGATAGATAATCGTTTCCATTTAAAGCATCTTTTAGAGTGCTTCTTAATTTTGACAAAAACAAATGAAAGCTTGAAAAAATATTCATACGTTATGAAAACTTCCCAAGGTAGTTTTCGATTTTGTGAAAATGTTATAAAAACCGTTACAATTCTTGGGTATTTGAATTTTATCGAAATTTGAAATTTTATTTCAATATTTCCATAGACTTCACCGCCAATCCTTAACACCATACGTAAATTCGAAAAATTATTTCCAATATTTCATGTTGAAAAAATTTCTTTTCTGATTTTTCTCACCGATGAAAATCTTTTAAATCTCAAAAATATTTTGGTGACTTCTTTTTTCTTATTAAACTTTTTTAAATCGTTCAAATAGAAAATAAAGTTTATTTAAAATTTCTCTTTCGAGATTTTGTGATAAATAATACAAAACAATTTCATAAACTAAGGAAATAATAAAATAATTAAAATCAAAATTATAAAATAAATTTTCTTAAGAATAATTCTTTCGGTTTTTTCGATATTTCAAAACAACTAGAAGAGACTAATACAATGTATATATTTTTTATATAATTGTCGATGGAATTCGGGGGCGTCTCCAAATAAATTCCTTCAAGATTGATCTTTTACCCTGAGCCCCCCCCGCTCACCCCTCTCTAGGCGACTGCCGAGTCATTCAACGAAAACGAATACCTTCATGAAAATGAATACCTTCATCACGCCGTTTACATCATCCTCTCTGTCGTTCCCGATCGTCGTAAGAGACTAACAAAAAAAAAAAAAAAAAAAAAAAACATAAAAGACAACAAAAAATGTGATAAGAAAAAAAGTAAAGAAGAAATAAGTAAAATATTCTACGTCTTCCACAAAATTCTTTTAATCCAATAAAATACAATCGCAAATTTCAGAAATCCGAGAAAAATTTATGGATCATAAAAAAGCTGGCTTTTGCCTTTGCCTTCGATGCGATCTGCTTCCTTTCTCTGACATTCCAAAACCAGACAGCATCTGCTTGAAAATTCTGCCTTATTTTATTGTTGTTGTTTGTTTGTTTATTTCACTCGTTGTTTTTTTTAATTTTACTGATATTTTTTAAGGCAATTGCTGGAAAAAAGCGCGCGCCAATGTTTCATGAATAGCAATAACAACGATCAAGTAACGAAGCCAACGAACAAACAACTAAACAAACATAAATATACAAACACACATATAGACACATATATATACAATCAAACACGAACATATGCATTGCAGACGCTTACATGCATTTACCATCAAAAACAGTCGATGGCAAAGAACGAAGGAACGAAGGACAAAACGAGGAAAAAAGGTAGGAAGGCAGGGAAAAAGGAAGGGAGAATAGAAGAAGCCAAGGTTTTAACCAAGACGTCACGAGTGAATGAACAACCGAAATATTTTCCGAAGAACTTTTGCTGGTGAAGAATGTTGATGATGATGATGATGATTGTAATGATAATGGTGATGATGATGACGGTGAGGTTTATAGAAAAACTCCTAACTCAGTGCTTTGCTTAACAATTTCTTTTCTAATTGACTTCGTCCCAATTTAAATGCTGTTAGCGTTATTTTTGGAAGAATTATTATCGAAATCATTATTAGAGCATTAACAAAATTAGAATAATTCTCGAATTTTTGTCATCATTATCGCAAACATTATTACCATAATTTGTAGCATTAAACCGAAAAGTGGCGAGCAATCCCAATCATCAGCGTCATAATGGTTATTACTTCGAGAAAAATTGCCTTTACAATTCTTCTCTTACAGAAATTATCATCACCATTTAGAGACGTTATCTCTTCGCAAAGCATCAGCATCATTATCGCTTCTGGAGAAACCAGTCTTCAAAAAATTCTTCATACAAACCTTGGAATAAACAAGAACAAGAATAGAAACAAAAATAAAAATGAAAACAAAAATAAGAACTAATATAGAAATAAGAAAAAGATGAAAGAAGAAGAAAAAAACTACACGTGAAAACACGCAACACACGCACACACACGCAAACGCACACACACATACATACACGCACGCACACAAATCAAAACCAATAACAAAAGTCAGTCTTTTTCGTACCAAACAATTCGCTTCACTCCTAACTCAAAGAATTCCTCTCGCTCACCCGCCCCCCCTCATCTTTGACAGAGTCTCTTAAAAACTCATGCGGTCTTCTTTTTTGGTCCTTCTGCCCTTCCCTTCATCCCACCATCCATTAATCATTCCCTCCTTCCATCCTGCGTCACATTCGACCATTATTACGACCTTCCACCGATCATGCAAGTCTCCTTAACTGATTCTTAACGATCCAAAACCATTTCATACTCGGACATTACGGACCAAACCGAATCATACCGTATTGTATGATTGTATTGTATGTGTGTACATCAATGAAAATATACTATACATATATATATATACACAAGTATATATTTATTCATGTATATATATATATATATATATATATATATATATATATATATATCTGGCAAAACAAGCTTATATTATGCTTTGGAATGCGCCCAAGTGACGATATCGTAGCAATTCGTTCATTCGCTGAAGTCGTAACCATCGTGCATACCGGGGATCGACTCTATCAGTCGATCGATCGGCCAGGTCTGGACGGCCGCCCGGTCGCTCGTCAGTTTTGATCGTTTCCATGCTTTCGTTTTGTTTCTTGGCAACAACAACAACAACAACGCCATCGTCATTGTCATCATCACTAGCACTATCGCCACTAATGCCGGTACCACCGTCACCATCCCCACCACCACCAGGCATTACCAGCACCAACACATCGTCATGATCACCATCAGCTTTTCAACGTTTATTTTGTTTTGTTTTGAATTTTTGTATTTGTTTTTTTATTTGGTTTACTTTTTCGTTTCTGATTTTTTTGGAATTGTAATTCTTTTTTCTCTTCTTTCTACAATTTCTTAGTCTTTCTTGTTCTTCTTCTTCTTCTTCTTCGTCTTCTTCTCCCATCCAGTGGTTTAAGTTGGCTGAATTTTGTGTTCGTTGAGTCGGTGATGACGCCTGGACGTAACAGCGTTGGTCCGTCGTTGGGTTTGACTAGGGCTTGTTTTCGCTGAAGTTTGAAATTGCTTTTGTTGCTGTTGTTGGTGTTGTTGTTGTTGTTGGTATACATAGCCGCATTGTTGTTGTTACATTTGTTTTTTTGCTTTGATCTTTGTTTCTGTAGCATTTGTTGCATTAGTTGTTGCGCCAGTTGTTATTGTTATTGTTGTTGTTGTTGTTGTAATAGTTCTATCACTGTTTGTCAGTTTTTTCTTTGATTTGCCCATTTTGTTTTCTTATTTCGCTTTTGATATTTCTCTTCATTTCGTTGCTCGGCCGGTCCCAAATAGCTTCAGCCATATATTGTTGTTGCTTTTATTATTGCTCTTGTTGTTGGATCCACGCGATATTTTTCTTGCACGTAACCATATACAACAACAATAACAACAGCAACGAAAACAACAATAACCTAAAGCTGTTTGTCCTCTCGATACACAAACAGTATTTAAACCAAAAAGAAAACATCGCTGGAATTTTACTCATACCACGATCATGATCATGATGTTGGAATACTTGTTAGCTATTCAATTTTCATATTGTTGGTGCTATTGCTGTTATTTGTTGTTATTGTTATCATTGAGAAATTTCCATTTGGTTACTAACCGGAAAATTCATTGTAAAATGAAATCGATCATAAAAAGGATAACTAAATATTCCTATGATTTCTTTTATAAGAAAATCTGGCAAATCTGGCAATCTGACAAAGGAACTTCGCTCGGTTTGAAAATTTAGCAGAAATTATAATAAGAAAACTCATTAGAATGAATCTATTCTTTTTCATCTCTTTGGGTTTCGTCTCTCTTTGTATCGTGTATAATGATCTCGCGTTAGGGTAGGGCAGAGTAGGATAGCGGGGGGTGTAGGTCATAGCAGTAATTATTTCAAGGAAGAATATTTTTGCGACACCTAAAATAATTATCGCGTTATTGATTTTTATATTCGAAACATGGTAACTCATAGAAATTCTTTATATGTCCTTCATAGTTTATTAAATCTCAAATTTCAAAAAAAATTTGCAGGCTAGAAGTGTTTTTTTCCAGAAGTTTGCCAAATTCTGAATATCATTCTCAGACATTGCCTTAAAGAATTAAATAATGTTTTCCGATAATAAGTGTTTTTCGACACAGACGTGGATTTGGCTCACTAAACTGTTGTGGTTTACGAGATATTTTATTAAAAAATATGATTTATGTTTTAACACAGTATTATTATTTAATTTTGATTTCTTTGAGATGGTTTGATGTAAAGCCTACGTACATCGATCCTCTGCGGCAATAATAATAATGATGTTCCTTAAAGCGCGCTCAGAGTATTTTCCATTATAAAAAGAATTAACAAGAATGAATAAGATCGCTAATGGATTCATTTAGGCTTCAGCATTACGATCACTATTATTATCATTACTATCATTATTATGATCATTATGTTCGCTTTCTTTTTTTAAGTTTAGTTTTTTTGTGTGTGCTATTGTTTTTTTAATTGGATTCTGTGCTGGCAATGCTGTTAAACGACTGCATTATTTCACGGACAATCAGTATTGAGGGGATATCTCGCTCGCGCTCAGCGCAATAACGAAACATTATGATGCCTAAGCCGGCGAATACACCAACACACATAACCACACAAACGCATACAAATGCACACACACACACACAATTAGTAATTCCGTATACGGCGTTCCGATGTAAAACCACTGAATGTGTTGTGAGCGTTGTTGTTGTTGTTGTTGCTGCTGCTGTTGCTAACACTACTACCACTGCTTCTTAAGTACGATCGTCACCAATGATTAATATGTTCGTTTATCTACAGGTATTCTCTGGTATGCTCTTATGCTCTTTTTCTCTATGGAAATCCAACGAAACATACACGCACGTCAGTGACGCCAACGTTTGCACTGGAAATTGGTGCTCGCGACGGTGGAAGTGCTGTCATTGCTGCAAGTGTATTTGTGCGTGTATACATGTGTTGAATGTACACTCAATGTATGTGTGTTTGTGTGTACGTGAATGGGGGAGATGTTGAAGGAAATCGCAGCCAGTGGAGTTGAACGAAAACTTTAGAAAATATGCGGTTAGTTCGGTTTTCGGTGCTAAACGAAACGGTCGGATGGAATGGATCGAATGAACAAACGTTGATCATTAAAGAAGTAGAATAAAACAGAAAAATTTAAGTCCAGTGAGAAAAGAAAAAGAATAAAAGGAATAGAAGTTCTTCAAAGCGACAGAACAAAGAATAAAAGGAATAGAAGTTCTTCAAAAAGAAACACAGAATTAAATCAGAAAAAAAACACGGTTTGAAATCGATTAAATAAATCTTAACTGTGTCGAAAACAGGAGGATAGTTAAACTAAAAAATTGAATTTTTTGGATAGAGAAAGGCTCACGATCAACCACTTTAGAACGTATCTAAATCGCGAAAGGTGTTTGCAACAATACCACCCTCAGACGCACCACCATCAATATGAAACGATCCTAAAAATTTAACACGTTTGTAAAACTGCATATTTTCTCAACATAAATATTAATAAAACAATAAGAAAACGTTTAAAATTAAGAAGAAAAAAATTAAATTCCAGCCTTTCAAAAAGTTGAAAAAAGAATTTAGAATTCCTTTACTTTGAAATGAATTAACCAAGCAAAAAAAAAATAAAAATCCATCAAGTGTTTGTTCGCGCTCTCGATTACTCAGAGAAACTCAGAGATACATTCACAGATACACACAAATACAACGGTACGCATTGCCCGCCGAGATTCAGAAGAAAAAAAACGGTCAACTATTCGCTGCCGGCACCAAGATAGACAGAGAGAGGAGGGTGAATGCGGGAGAGGTAAAGAGAGGGAGAGACCAAGTAACAACTATCGCACACTTTGTTGATTGTGTAAAGCAACAACAACAACAATAACATCGACTACGAATTTCACACTCTTCGGCTCGCGTGCGATCGGAACTAAATAAAACTGAAACCAAATGAAATGAACCAAAATGACAACAATAACACCAGAAAACAACGACAACAACAACAACTGCGGTAACAATAACAACAAAAAATATACGACATTCTTTAGTGCAAAAACAAAATCGTACAATACCAAAACGAAAATTTTTTCAAGCAACAACAAAAATAAAACCAACGAAAATCGTTCCTTTCGAGCAAACAGAGACTGTTGTTGTTGGTTGTGAGCGCCCCGCAATACTCTATCGTTTTATATATTATATTTTGCATACAAATACGTGTGCACGTGTGTGCGCATTGGTCGTGTTGCCGCCGTGGTGAAGAACGTTGCCAATCGTGGTGGAAATAACGATGACAATGTTCAATTTGATAATGATTATGATGGTGATGATTATTATGTTGAGTGCTGATGATGAATGATGGTGACTAAGGTGGTTGTCGATGATTTGGAATTGCGTTTGTTGTTGTTGCTGCTGATGTTGCTTTTGCGACTGGACTCGTTGGAATGTGGGCGATTAAGCCATCGACGGGCATTTCTAAGCGAGCACAACACAAAATGAAAAGAAGAAGAAGAGAAGTACAAGCGAAAAATAAAATCATTTGAAATCTGTGTAAACAACGACGACCAAATTGCTATCGTCGTGCAGCAGTAACAATAACAACAATAACAATTTATATCGTACACCACGTCCACGTCCATGAGCATTCCTCTAATAGTAAAACCTATCATTTCAAACGATATTGCTGTTACCACAACAAAACAACAACAATGACTATAACAAAATAGTGATTCACGTATGCCATATGGGGGAAAAAGTTATAAAAAAAGCTTCAACAGTCGATAAGGTGGAATTACTGACATTTTTGAAAATTTTTCTGTGCTTTATCTTGGGAATTTTTTATGAAGGAATTTCGATATCTTTCAATTTTTTTTATGATCTCGATCAAAAAAAAGATCACCCATGATCAATAAATTCACATATATTTTTCTCTGTGTAAGCAGTGCGTTATTTAAAATTTTGCTGAATTCGATTTCAGATCGGCTTATCGAATACCGATCGCATGAGTCGACGCATAATCGATGTTGAAGTAAATGATTGCGGTTATGGAATTTAATTGTTTGTCCGCAGAAGAAATAAAGTAGAAAAAATCCATAAAAGATAATTATTGACTCTGCACACAAACTCACACACACACAAACAGACCTAACATATATTCAAATAATTTGCGTTGTGTATTTCTCCCACCTGTTGAGTTACCTCGGCCCACTCCTTTCCCTTCCACCACGTTGATTAAAAACACTGCTATTGAACCAATAGTTTGGTGGTAACGGTGGTATTTGTTGACTTCGAAGCCTTGTCGATAAAGTCTTCTTAGGACCGATCAAGTTTGTTAAAGCGACACGACGCACAAGAACCCTTTTTGCAAATTTACACAAAATTAAATTGTATCGTTTTCAAATCATTCAGATAATTTTCCCATAGACATGTGGTAAAAACAAAATTAAGAAACATTTAAAAAAATTAATAGCAAAGAAGATTTCACAAAAAAGCAAACGAATAAACAAAAAAATTGAGTAAAATAAATAACAGCAAAAATAAAAGTTATTAAAAGGAAATTAAGGAAATAAAAACAGAAACAACAAAGGATAAAATCGAAATCTGTATTGAATAATAATAAACTAATACTTTAAACAGAAGTCAAATTAAAAAAAAATATTAGAAAAACAAAATATTAAGCAAAAGCAGAAAAGAAAAATAATCACAAGTTGAAAAAAACTAGTCTTGAAGTAAAAAAGGAACAAAATAAAATAAAAAACATACAAAGGAAACCAAGAAAATACAATGGTTGGCAATACTACGAAATAACTATTGCATCTACAAACATTCAAAAACGTCAGGGCGACGTAACCTGATCGGCTGTCGATCTTTTGGATAACGTTTTGTAAGAGTCAACAAAAATAAATAAAAATAAATAAAGTCAACAGAGAGACAGAAGGAAAAGAAAAAGACAAAAAAATAAAAAAATTAAAAACAAACGAAAAAATGCAATAAATTTACACACACATAAACACTCGCAAGCATTACTTGGATTCATGTACGAAACTGATGATTTTGGAAAAGTCACCCGTTTACCGATGAGTAATAAATTGGGCATAGCGAAAGGTGAGACAAAAAATTAATATAATGTTATCTAATATCTCCTACGGAGCGAGCAGTGCGTTTTTATAAGCCTTTTTATAATATATTAGTATTTTTTTAAAAATATTGTGTTAAATTTTGATGATTATTTCAAAAATTAAATCAATAGAAAGAGGAGAAAGAAGAAGAAGTAGAAGAAGAAATTATGGGAAATATGTTTTCCGTGAAAAATCATATTCATAACTTCACGTTTGAATCTTCATGGCGGAAAAGTGTTCCATCTCCTTAAGGATTCATTTCATTTTTTATCATATTTGCTAATTTACTTATATTAGTAAAGTAAATAAACTTATATTAGTAGTAAATTACTCACTACTTTTTTACACACTTAAAACTTTGGGTGTGGTGAATATTTCGATATTTTTAAACTTGAATTGATTGCATTTTCTAGCACAACTGTTAAGCTTTTCGTAATTTTATTTTTAAAATTGAAACAAAACAAGAATAATTATTAATGAAAATTTAATCATAAATACATAATTATTTGAGTAAAGAATTCAAAAGAATGCGTTATACTTCATTATACATTATATCAAGGTCTTTTTTAAGATCTTGATTCTAAAAACATTTTTTAACTCAAATGATTATTTATATTTAATAATCCTAAAGAACCGGTTGTTTTTGTTTCAGTGATTTATTATTCAGAGACAAAATAATAATGACTTAATTATTGGAATAAGTTAGTGCAATAATTACGATCAAATATATTTCAATTTCGTATTTATTTAAAAGAGACAATGATTTGTTGAAATTTGAAGAAGAATGTGAAAAATTCGTTTACATTTGAATTAATTTATATTCGTTTATAATTAAAACCAAGCACCAATATACATTATCTGGTCATAAATTCCGTAAGATTAAATGTTAACAAGAAATTTAAATTATTTTCCCTTATTGAATTATTTTGTCACATACGATTTTATATAAGAACTACTAGATATATAAATTATGGAAAGCGCCTTTCGAAAATAATTCGGAAGAAAGCTTTAATTAAAATATCAGAATCGGGAAAGCCTTTGCAATCGTGTGATTTTACCTTATTGTGATTATTAACATTATCACAAAATGTTTATTAAAATTATATTTCCCCTGAAAATTGTATTTTCTCTAGATTTTGTTAAATTTATAAGAATTACTACAATTTTCACCCAAAAATAGTCGAGCAAACTTCTCTTAGCCAAAAAACGAGTTAAGTCGTTTCTTCACATGGTCCTTTTGTTCGCAACATGCTTTTTATTCCCGATGATAAACTAAGCAAATATAGAAGACACGTATAACCCCCGATGGTTGCATGTCATGGTTTTAAAAAGGACCCCGGTCCATCGATTTCTGACTATGACGTATACATGGAAGAAATTAGATGTGCCTTTAAATCCCTTGGGAGATTTAATTCCTAGACATTTCGTTATTTCCAGGTTTTATGCTTTCGACATAATGATTACGACGTTTGAAATTTTATATCCAAAGGACCTATTTTTGAGATTTAAACTCTGAAGTTAAAAGTTTTTAGCCTTTTGTTTATTGAATTTAGTGCCTTATATGCTTCCTGACATTACCGAAGAATATTGTTTAAGGATGTCACGGAATTCTCAACATAAACCGAATCTAAGAGATTAATAAATTAATGTCTTTGCATTCAATTCTAATTAATTATTAATATCGGGTTAGGTTAGTAATATATAATGACAAAAAGTAAAAGTGGTTTTAGAAGAGAAGCCTTTAATTCAAATTGTCTTCGGAGAAATTAATATTTTAATTAAGTTTCATTTCTAAAAATATAAAAATGTCTGCCATTTGTGGATTATTTCTGTTGCTAAACAAATTTAAATTAAAAACAATTTTCTTTCAGACAAATATTTCAAGCGGAAACAAACAGAAAATTTGTTTTCAATTCAATTTCTTCTGTCTTTTGTTTTATTATTAATTTCGTTTTCGTTCAGCCATTCGTGCTCTTTCAATTAAATTAGAATTAAAAAACACTTAAGTGCTTAATTAATAACAAGTTGTATTTATTTGTTGTATTTGCTTTAGTCTTAATACTCAGCTAGTTTTCTCTAAATGCTTTGTAAGTAATTATGTATGTGTGTGTAAGCTCGCGTATGTATGTGTGTAAGCGTATGTATGTGTGCTAGCTCGCTTATATCTCTTCATCGCTTTATACGATCTTTAATGACGCGGTCACATTTATTGTTATTTGCTTGTATTATGGCTGTTGTTGGTGTTCAACGTATTCGTTTGTTTTTATTTATCATGCAACGACATTCTTTGAAAATGTTAAAGATAGGAAGGAATGTCATTCATAGGAATGCCTTTGTTTTGAGGAAAATATTCATTATAATAAATGCATAAATAAAAAGGCATACAAATAAAAGCAATTAAGAAATTCAAACAAAATGGAATAAACACAAAAAAGCAAGTAATAAAACAAAATTTAAATAAAAAACAAACAATGCAAATAAATTAAAATAATTGCATTAATTTAAATACATTTTCTCTGTAGAAATACTCAAGTATTTTGTTGAGAAATATTTTACGATTCTTTTTCACTTTTTTTGAATTTTTTTAATCAACGTTGAAATTCCTTTTATTGTTAAACATTTTTTTGTGTGTTATTTGACTTTTTCTCATTATTCAATTTTCTCATTTTAATTTAAATAAAACAATTTTTTATTATGCAATATGTTTGAAGAAGTATTTTATGTATAAATATTTTGCATTCTTTGATAAATGTCTTTTAAATTATTTATCTTTTCTAAAATTTTATTATAATTACGTGACAATTTTTTTCTGAACTTTTGTTAAAATTCCTTAAGACAATTATAACGACCTTAATAATATTTATTTAACAACATTTTTTTCTTCAGTTTAACAAAAAAAACTGAAATAATTTATATTTTCTTAAAAACATTTTCTGCGTAAAATATAGAGAGAATTATAACATCGTTGCGAATGAAATTTATACACCCTAAACACCACCGTGTTTTGTGTATAAATTAATTAAAATATCTGGCAGGGATGCCACGCCTATTTTCAGAGGCACATTTTTTCTGAGTCGATTTAAAGATACAAATCAAAGAGCCAAATCACATAATCGACTGATTCTGAATCGGAATATATATACTCTTTTATATATATCGTGAAGATTACAAACGGAAGCGCACTAAGCAAATTTCATCCTATCACTAACCCATTCTTTTCACGTGTACGGTGTACGGAGAAACAAAGAAAGGAGTGGCGGGGTGCGGATTCGTTTCATTTGAAATGAATATTTAATTGATTTGATCGCTGATTTCAATCGATCACATGGATCGTAATAGGATCACACCCATTCGCATTGTTGAAAAATATTTGTGTGAAATGTTTTCCCCATAAAATCGCCTCCATCGAATCCATTAAAATGTACTCGTTAATTAGGTTTTTAATGTTTATTTATTACTGTTTTCGTATTTACGAAGACTACAATAAATCAATCGAAAAATTTCACACCAAACGACTTCAAAAAATGGTTTCATAACAAAAAAAATTATAACAAAAAAATTTATAAAAAATATACAATAGTAAAACAAAGACAAAAACACTACACAAATAATAAAATAGTAAAAAAATAATTGATTTTGTGTTGTTGGGCAACGGAATGATCATTTGCAATGATTATAATTTATATAAATAAAGATCTAGAGTTAATGTTGTTGCGTGAAGTAGGCGGAAGAGTAAGGGAAGACGTATATATTACGAACGGGTATTTGTTTGTTTACGTGTGTGGACATGACACAAAAGAAAAATATTCAAAATTTAGCACAAGTCGTAAAGAAAAACAATTATACAAAATGAAATAACTTCATGCCTCACTGCCATAATAATAGTGATGATAATGAAGATAATAATTATCACCATATAACAAATAATGATAACAAAAATATTTGTACTATTAATGAAAAATAATAAAATGGCATAGAGAAAGAAATCGTATTAAATTAAAATTAACGCTTTGGAATGCTTTGGAATACCGACGACGACAAGGGCGATGTTGTGAGGTGCTGGTCTATGGTTGGTTGGTTGGTTAGACGGTCACATTCTAAAATTATTTAACTAGGTGAACGATTTCTTGGAATAATGGAATAAAAGAAAATGGTATGATAATTTAAGGAAAATGGTAGCATGCAAAAATTGAAAGATTATTGGAGAAAAGTGTTGGCAAGTTGTTTGGAAGAACATCTGGAGCGATAGTTGGAAAGGTTTGAAAAATCGTTCCAACCATCTTTGCAAGCAACTTGCCGAGGCTTTACGCAACCATCTTTTAAACTTTCCATACAACCATTCCCTTTCCTTTCCTATATACAATAAAATATTCATCTATTTAATGTTTGTTTAATCTGATAATCGGAACTTTATTTGAAGGGGTGACTGGAAAGATAAATGGAAAGAAGAATGAATAGATTGGAAAACGATTAGATTATAATTGCAAAGACTGTGGACGGTTGGACGGCTGGAGTGTATGTAAATAAGGCAATTGAAAAGATTATGGAAGAATCATTGGAAGGACGATCGTCAAAACGATTGGAAATTTGGTTGAAAATATTGTTGGAAAATTATTGGCGTCACAGATGGTTAGACAGACGTTTCTAAGCGTGATTGGAAATGTTATTGAAACATTTATTGTAAACATTAATGAAGAGGTGATTGTGAGCAGGAATTGTGGTAGGAAACGTGATTGGAAAAATGGTTGGAAAGACGATTGGAAACATGGTAGGAAACATGATTAGAAAACGGTTAGAGAGGTAAATGGAAATAATATTCTAAAGATAAGAAATTAATTAGGGGATGTCTAGAAAAAACTGGAAAAAAAATTGGAAAGATAAAAAAGAAAGGGGTTGGAAACGTGTGGAACGGTAAATGGAATGATTAAACATTATTGGAAGCATGACTCGGAGGGAAGAGATGGTTAGAATTACTGTAAGCGTGTATGAAAAGATAACGTTGTGAGATGGAAAATATAAAATTCACGTGTCGCCAGAAGTGGGCGTAAGACATGAACAAGGAAAACCATAAAAGGAATATTGTAGAAATGAAGATGTAATAACAATTTCTACTGTTGCTAATGTTCTTCCAACCAATGATATTTATTTATTTATTTATGCTGTTTTAATTCGATTTGTTTTTCACTTTTCTTGCTATTTTTATTATTATTATTATTATTATTATTATGATTTGACTAGAAAAATCGTGTCAAGCATGCAGAGCAATTGTTATTAACAACAACAACGCCATCAACAATAACAACGAATATAATAACCGGTACCGCAGCCAGTAAACCAAAACCGACAACCGCAAAACAAATATCGTGTGAACGGTAGTTGGCGACATGTGGTATGGTGTTGGCAACAAAAACCAGTAAAGAATTTTAATGGGACTCAATCAGCGCTAGAGGCAGGGACAGTAATATTAAAAAATTGCAACAATAACAATAAGCACAATAATTTTTAAGTAGAAATTTTAAAAAGTATCGGTAATGACAATTAAAATCGTAGTTTTTTAGTGTGGCTAAAAAACAACAACATTAAAATAATAATAATATTTTAAACTAAATGAAAGTGTGCACTAATGGTGTGGTACGTTGTTGGAATTGTTTTTGTTTTTATGTTTTCTAAATTTAGGCATTAAATAGATGCGACTTGCACGCAATATCGATTACCGTGATTAATTCACGAATAGGAATTCGCAAAGAAGAGCGTTGTTTAGATTCAGTATTGGTTTAGTTGTTTGAGATGCAGAATTAATGAAAATATAATTTTCCAAAATTTTAATTTATTTCTTTTTAAAAATTTCAAATAACCTTTGAAGTGAATTTAAAATAATTTCCTTTTGGGTTTCGATTTTTGCCCTCGAAGTTTTTCTGGTAAGATTACAGTTATCGAAAATTAAAATTATCGAAATTTTCTAAAATTAATATTTATTTTTATCATAAAAGGTAGAATAAATAAAATTGTCGAATAAATTTAATAAAATTTGTTTTTATTATTGAAATAAAAATAAAAACGCACAGAAGTTAATGCTTTCGATATGCTTGCTTTTTATTAGAATATTTTCGAAATAAATAATGAAATAATGGCTTTGTTTGTTAGACAAAAATATATTAAAAAAGGAAAAATCATTAAGCGTGATTTCATATTTTATACGAAATGTTTTCATTCTTAAATTGTAAAATCAATCAAAATCACAAGAAATCAAATCAATCGTTTTCCTTTTTATTAGCCTGAAAATTTCCGAAAAACTTCGATAATCGGCGATAATATTCATCTGTTTCATTGGTTCTATTCGCTAAGAATCCTCTTCGCTTTGACCACGCTTTCACACCCACCAGACTTCGTAGCGCTTTATAATTGCAAGCCTCGGAATGGACCACACATTTCTTGGGTCTATTCATTTTTCTTTGTCGTTTTTTCGTCGATTCGCGAAAAAGCTGACGCTTAACGCGGTGAATGGCATCACTTGGCTGTTTTTCATAATAAATTTTTAATAATTCGTTTAGAAATGTCCAAAGTGATTTCCTCGAACGAAAGAGAGGCCCATCAAGAGGTGGAGTTAAATTATGTTGTCCCTTCTTCCAATACAATGAGCGTAAACATAAACTGAGAGAAGTACGTTTCCGCAGACTTCCGAAAAGCGATGAACCACCACAAATCATTGCAGTCTTAGTCTCGTAGGCGAAATATTCAATGAGATTTTTCTTCCAATTTCTTTGATTGTAATT
The DNA here is from genome assembly GCA_963966595.1 of Physocephala rufipes. NCBI lineage: Eukaryota > Metazoa > Arthropoda > Insecta > Diptera > Conopidae > Physocephala > Physocephala rufipes. The sequence goes on from OZ016502.1 coordinate 24,359,767, forward strand.
ATTAAAGAGATACTCATGCGACATTTTTCTATCAGCGGTTTGTGTGATACAATTTCTCAATTTTATATACGCGTCTCGTATGCACTAGTTTTGACAGAGAACTTTGATATTTATATTTTGACTAAAAATAATTGCCGATATTGATGGACTTTTATAATGCAATTTATGCGCTTAGTTCGACGGTTAAAAGTTGAATGTTCGCATTTTGTAAGTACCTGTAGGTCCTATACTTCGAACCGCTACCTAAAAATTCTGCGAACTGGACGCATATCATTATCTCGTTATTATTGAGAAAAATCCTTCATAATTTCTCTTAATTTTTTTCTAAACTTTAAATGAGGGTAAGAGTTATTTCAACATTGACACATTTATGCTCTTTCTCATTTTCTGTATGTATACGTACGAACATATATTTTGATTCTTGGAAGTAATCCATGTACTAATAATTACTCCATAACAGTTAAACTATAATAAATTCATTTCAAGTTCAACTAAATTATAGATTCTGTAACATAATTACAATAATATTTAATAATTTTATGCAACTACTTGACAAGTATTTAGTAAATCAACAAATCCCGACTAACAGGTTGAGGAATCAATAAAAATTTCTTTCTATTGATATTATATCAATTAATATTATATTAATATTCAATTCCATAGGATTTAATTAATCAGTAATTCATTTTTGCAAATACTAGGTAATCAGCTGACTTTTGTGTATTTCTTAGCTTAGCTTTTTTTCTTAGCTTCTTAGGAAACTTATTTTATTTATTTGTTATAATGTTCTCAGTAATATAATGGCTTTTCTCTGAATACGCTAATACGGTTTGGCAAGCAAGTACCATGATATTTAAACCAGCAGACCGGCCTAACTAAATTAGACGAAAAATAAAAGAAAGCTTTAAATGTCACTAGACTTTTAAAATTAAAATCCTGTGAAGTACTTAGCATGTATATTTAATATATTACACACACACAAACATGTATTCAGTAATCCGGAAATCTTCGATTAACAAGGCATTGACTAGGACACACCCTAAGAGTTTTAATGCTCACTCATTCAATTGCAATGCAATTACTCACTCAATCCAATTACAATGCAATTACCCAGTTCAATAACGATTACACATATGACGGAAAACTTAAAATAAATATTTTTCTAAAAAAAAATATATATATATATTTAATATGGAGGAGATCTAACGTACAATTAAAGCTTTCAATAAATAAGTAACACAATTGCTGTCATCGATATAGTTGTCGTTGTTGTAATGTTTAGATATTGAATGATTCGATAACAAGAAATTACACTAATGATTGAGTTGTCAACGCAGTAAATTTACGTATAAGCGCTTATCTAATCACGCAATAAAAACAATTACAATCACAATAACAGCAATAATAACGTAAATGTAGTCTCAGTCCAAAATTTCAATGAAAATAACTAAAGGAACAAATAACTGAAGCACGAACATCGAAGAGGCACATTGAGAAACTTGAACAATTAAACTGACGACAAGAAGAGCAAAACATTAACATCACGAACAGCAATAATACCAATAACAGCAATTGTGCTAATTATACTAAAAAAAACAATGATTTGTGTAAACGTATAAATTAAGTAAAACATCGCAAAACGTCGCAACAAATTTGCTGGATTTATTGTTGTTTTGTGATGCTTTCGATAATATTTTATTGTAATTGAAGTTCCTTCTTTTTAGTTTTGTTGGTCATCGTATTTAATGAGTGTGAAAAGAAGTTTCGATGAGTCCCGCTATTGAAAAATTGTAACAAAAGATTTAAGACACAAACTCTTTGAAAAAGAGGGTTGAATAATTAATTAATTTTTTTAGAAACAATAGTGTTTTTTTTATTCCCTACACCCGAAGGAATAGGGATCAGCTGCGCTTCCATTTGTAGCGTACTAAAGGAGGCGTGGCAGGTATAGAGAAATATATACATTTCAGCTCACAATTTCCTCCTGAGTCCATTTAGCCATGTCCTGTCTGTGTTTGTCTGTCTGTGAATCTACGTGTTTGCGCGTTTGTCTGTCAGTCTGACTAAATTCTCAGTTTCTATATAAGTTTTCGCGCTAGAATTTTATGGCCGAGGTGTTAGAATTACATACAACCACCCCACAGAAAAGGGCTGTGGACGTCCCGTTTATCATATATGAACTTATTTCACGTAAATGAGTAAATGAGTTTGTGGATTTAAATTAATCAAGGAAAGAGAAAAGTAATATTAAAAGGGTCGTACATCGTCTGCTGATTGTTAGGATCAGATAATATATTTATATCGCGGGTGTAGATTATATAAATTTCGGCCAAATCGAAATGAAATAAAATGTTTTTTAATAGTTAAAGTGAAATCAAATAAATTATATTTGAAAGAATTAAGTTGAATGGAATATACTATAATTTGATTGATTAATTTCTTATACATAAAGCATTTTATTTCTAGATTTCGAATTATATTTTAATTCGATTTCCTTCTAAATAAATAAACGAAATAAATCAGTGAACAAATCCTTTACGTTTACCAAAGAGAACATAAAATATTTTAACTAAAATATTGGGGTTTGGGGTCAATCAATGCATTCCCAACCGATAGGTCCTAAAATTGGGTCGCACATGATTAAAAATAGGTCGCGAATTCGTCACGGTAAAAATGCTCTATCCCGTTAAAGAATTGCAAAAAATATCCCATTAAAGAATATCTTATGATATAATAATTCTGTCTTTTCGTTTTTGCGCGTTTTTCCAACCGTTTGTAGTGCAGCTTATATACAAATTAAAACAACATTTACACAGAAATCTAGGTGCCTATTGGGAGAACTTATTGCTATTGACTTAGAAGAAGCTGGGCTTCCAAATTTATTTGGTACAGATACAGAAAATAAAATACAAAAATAAACTTTGAAGTGCAGGAGCTACACTAAGAATATCCTCAAGTAACTCAATTCATGCAAGACTTGATAAATTAGTAAATGAACGTCAGAAACAAATAAGTCATCAATTATATATTTCATTAAACTTTTCATTAAACATGTTTATTATATTAATAAGTCACTTTTGAATCACATAAAATTGCTAATTTTTAAAATTTTGCTTCACGTTTTTATTAATTCTTAAATAGAGTGTTTTCCGATAAAAACGTAAAATTAAGCTGAATATGATATCTATCATCATATTTACATCAATTTATAAATTTTTACTACGTTGTGGATCACGTTGTGGATCTCTTTTTTAATTTGCTTGGTCGCAACATCAAAAACGTTGGGAAGCGCTGATACAACCCACTAGCCAAATATTATGTTTTTATAAATTTGTAATATTAAAGTTATAAATAAGTGTTTTGATATTTATTCCAATCAAAATTATGTGAAATATAATTTATGAAAATATAAATTCTTTAAAGCGCACACGTATGTATTTTACCCTATATGTGTGCTTCATTAATATACAAACTTTTTTTTAATTTGAAATTTATTCGCTTCTAATTTTAATTTGATCTGATTGAGGTTAATTAAATTTTATAGATTTCTTTGATGAATTGTTTATAAAATAATTTGAATTAATAACTTCCAATGATTTTTATTTGAATATATGCAAATTTTTAACTAACATGAAATAAATATTTGCCGATGAAGCATAAGAGGAATAACAAGTGAGAATCCTAACTTTTGCTTAACTGGAGCTCGTACACCCTACACCGGTAATATAAATCAATGGTTTAAGTCCAACAAAAAGCGGGCGAGCCACACCTCTTTCAGTATTACATTTTCCTTTTCTTGTTCAATCTCGATCTTATAACTAATCTTCAACACAACTGTTCTCAAAAGACTCATACATGGTATGGTAGAATTAGAAATCTCACCTTAAAAATATTAATCAGGCTTCCAGCCTTATTAAGTGGAGCCTTACAATTTTATTTCATTAAAGTTCAGGCGTCACCTTAGGTAGATTTTGTCCATATCTGCCCATTTAATCCCAAACGACCCATAATGACACAGAATATAGGTCCCAAATTCAATGTCGATATCTCTTTCCGTTCGTCTGTAATCGTGGTTTCCACAGACAGATAGACAGGCAGACAGATCAATTCTGGGCAAGAATACATCTCTATGCCTACGACTGTACAAATGGCAGAACTAAGTGAATATACCACGCCCCTCTGGGTGTAGGTAATAAAAAGAAGACGTTCATTGATTATCAAGAACAAAGCAAATTAAGAAATATCATTAGTTTTGGTTGTTTTTAATAAACAATAATAATCAGCTACCGGAATTTATAATTACACAAATATTGATCTAAAATGTTGAGCTGAAGAAGTGAGAAAATGAACGAATGGAGGTAAAGATGAATTTATATATTCTTGGAATGAAAGATATAGAAAGAATACTATGGTACATTCTTCGTATCTGGAAATGGCCGGGGAACGAACATGTGTATGTGTATGTGTGCGTGTGTGAGAGACAGAGAGAGAAAACGAGAGAAAATGGGAAAGCATGATAAAAAACGGTAATGAACGGAATGGTGTCGAATTGATAAAGAAATTAAGAAAGTAACTATACATCAGATTTTGATTGTCGTTTTATTAGAAATATTTTCTATCAAGGCCTCGAATTAATGACTGATCGTGTCTGTATCCGTTGAACGCTTTATTACCAACAATCAAAGCTGCTTTTCGTACCCTCTCACACTATACCCTCCATGGTTCACAACGTCAAATACTCTATCACTGGGGCAACGTGCTGCTTGGCATTCAAAGTATCTCATTATGATAATGTCTCGCCTTGGGATTATGAGAAATTGATAATTATATGAACGGAAGAAGAAGTGAATAAAAAGTCGAATACATATATGTTCGCCTGTCAAAAGAAAAAAACTAGAAAGGAGAAAATAATAAAAATTTCGTTTAGGGAAAATTATAACGAAATATTATATCTCAATGGAAGCACAGAAAACGTAGCCATAAAGCAGTGAAAGAGTGGTCGCACAATTTAGGGAAACGTGGATGTCGATGTTGGATTTCGATGAAGTCAAGTCGATGCCAATGAACTCTTCAATTTGAATTTCGAGAAAAAGAAAATAATTAATTTATGCGTACATTTTGTTGGAAATATTTGAAAAACAAAAACGAAACATTCTTTCGAATGCTCAAGAATTTATTTTTATGTTACCTTTTGAAGTCAGGAATATTTCGTTATAAATCGATTTGAAGGTTTTCCTAAGCATTAATTTATAATTAGTTATTGTTTGAATAGCGCCCGGTGAAAGCTTTAACAAATTTGATGGTGAAACCATTGAAAATCGGTTGGGTGTTTTTGACATTTTGGAAAAGAAATTATTAATTGCAAATTAAGAAAAAAAAATAATTTCGAAATCAACTTTTTTATTTGGGGTTTTTAATACTTTTACTGTGATTAATCATCTCATTTATTTTCGGATTTTTTAGAACGTAAAACAAAATTCTGAAATTAATTCTAAATTTGAAATTTATAGCGCCGTGACGGTAGTTATGCGTAACGAAATGCCGCTAACGAATGAATGTAACGAAAATGACATTTTTCGACAGGAAGGATGTTTGGGATATATATATATATATATATATATATATATATATATATATATATATATATATATATATATATATATATATATATATATATATATATATATATATATATATATATATATATATATATATATATATATATATATATATATATATATATATATATATATATATATATATATATATATATATATATATATATATATATATATATATATATATATATATATATATATATATATATATATATATATATATATATATATATATATATATATATATATATATATATATATATATATATATATATATATATATATATATATATATATATATATATATATATATATATATATATATATATATATATATATATATATATATATATATATATATATATATATATATATATATATATATATATATATATATATATATATATATATATATATATATATATATATATATATATATATATATATATATATATATATATATATATATATATATATATATATATATATATATATATATATATATATATATATATATATATATATATATATATATATATATATATATATATATATATATATATATATATATATATATATATATATATATATATATATATATATATATATATATATATATATATATATATATATATATATATATATATATATATATATATATATATATATATATATATATATATATATATATATATATATATATATATATATATATATATATATATATATATATATATATATATATATATATATATATATATATATATATATATATATATATATATATATATATATATATATATATATATATATATATATATATATATATATATATATATATATATATATATATATATATATATATATATATATATATATATATATATATATATATATATATATATATATATATATATATATATATATATATATATATATATATATATATATATATATATATATATATATATATATATATATATATATATATATATATATATATATATATATATATATATATATATATATATATATATATATATATATATATATATATATATATATATATATATATATATATATATATATATATATATATATATATATATATATATATATATATATATATATATATATATATATATATATATATATATATATATATATATATATATATATATATATATATATATATATATATATATATATATATATATATATATATATATATATATATATATATATATATATATATATATATATATATATATATATATATATATATATATATATATATATATATATATATATATATATATATATATATATATATATATATATATATATATATATATATATATATATATATATATATATATATATATATATATATATATATATATATATATATATATATATATATATATATATATATATATATATATATATATATATATATATATATATATATATATATATATATATATATATATATATATATATATATATATATATATATATATATATATATATATATATATATATATATATATATATATATATATATATATATATATATATATATATATATATATATATATATATATATATATATATATATATATATATATATATATATATATATATATATATATATATATATATATATATATATATATATATATATATATATATATATATATATATATATATATATATATATATATATATATATATATATATATATATATATATATATATATATATATATATATATATATATATATATATATATATATATATATATATATATATATATATATATATATATAGAAGTGGCCTGGGTTTATTACTTCCGGACAGAGATACTTTGGCTTCACTTATTTAAGATTATTTTGACTCTATCGGATCATCGGTAGAGAATTAGTTTGCCAACGAATTAGATAGGAATTGTGTTATGGCCCACAAACTGTAAAGAATTTGTAAAGAATGCATGTGAACGAAGAAAAGAAAATATGGATCTCCTTATTTGGTTTGGTTTTCTCTTCAAAATTTTCCTAGACATTTCTGGAAATATAATCAAAATAAAAAGGATGTTTAACTTCCAATTGTCAGTTTACTAATTACCTCGAGTATGAGATGCTGTGTCCCAAAATAGTTGCAAAAGATATCGATAGGATATATTAAATTGTGAATCCTTGAAATATTATCAACAAAAGCTACGTGGTATTTCCTGCAATTGATTGGATATATTAGAGCAATGCTTAAAAATGTTCACTATTTTTAATAACAATTCTTTCTCAGAAAAAATATTAAATTCGAAAAGGTAGCAAATTAGTCCGAGCTTTATTCTTTCAAGTTAAACTTATAAAAAATCCCAATATACTACAGTCCATAAATCTATCGAGAAAGTAAAGAGTAATAAATTAAACAAATATAATAAAATATATCTGAAGAAGTTCGAAAGAATTAGTGAAGCATTAAAAGAATTTAAAGAATACAAAACGGTGTGGAAGATCGATTAATAACTGCAAAATAAATAATAATTAAAAACTAATGATTTATGGTTTAGAAAAAATTAACAATAACACGAAATGTGAAGATTAACAGTATTATTAACGGTAATGCGAGTGTTGACAATAAAAATAACATTAACGATAGTTAATAGCTTATTAATAATTTGCGAAATGTTTTGGACCAACAATTCAATTGGCCGTTTAAGATTCTTTTACAGCAACCAACCTGCCACAAAATTGTTATGAACCGTTTGTTAGCTGTTATTTGTTGTACACTATTTCTTGTATGTTGCTGAATATATATTTTTTCTGATTTTCGTACGCATCACAGTTAATTAATTTTTATGTATCTTTTCGTTTGTGTTTTACAGAAAAGTATTTCGAACCGCAAACCGCGCACGAGTAATGATGCAGCATGCGAGCTTTTTGCACTGTCAGCGCGCCGCTCGAAGTATGCGCGTCATCAGCCGAAACACTGTCACCTGGCTCACGTTTCTTGGCCTTAAGGTAAATAAGATGAAGTTAATGATGATTCAGAAAAAGAAGAGGAAGAAAATAAATGTTGTAATTTTAGTAAGGCGTCGAATTTGTTAGGATTTTTGTGTGGTGTCAGCAGCTCGTAGTGTTTTTTTTTAAATAAGCCTCCTTCTTTCCTTATTTAGACTTTTCTCTTTGGAACGGACTTTTTTCTATTTTATTTAATTTTTTTTATTTTTAGGCTTTTGGGCAATCAACAACCAAAAACTTTATACTTCCTAGTCGATGCAAAGAGTCGAGTCAGAGAAGTGTACACGCAAACATGCTTACATTTTGCCACGCAAGGAATGCTAGATACCGAGCTCTTCGGTTTGGCGGTATTGATCGGTGAGTGCCATTTTACATCATATACATGCACGCACATTTTCCCCTTGATCGAAATTTTTAACTTTTTTTTATATGTAAATAATATATAATTATATCGCACATATTTAGTTTATCAGACGTCAGTCTGAACTTTTTGAAATGAAGTTTAGTAAATCTGCTTTACTTGCAATGTGCGTATATTTGACCGTAAATAGTGGTTTTTAAAAAGAATGAGAAAATGACCAATATTGATGTTACACTTTTTCAAATTTTAAGGACAAGTTTCAAAAATTAAAAAAAAATTTCAAAAATTTAATTATTCAATATCTTTATTAGTTTCAGTAAAATTGCTTTAATTAAAACTGTACACTTTGTTTTAATTTTTCTGACGAATTTTTGCAATTTCAACGCAATGCATTTAATAATTTTTATGATAAATTTGATATTATGAAATTGAAATATTTTTAAATTAAAAAAAATTTCTTTAGAGACCATTTTGCCTGCATGTTATTCTTCTTATTATAAATCAGTTCTCCCGAATCGTATGCCATCTATTCCATATGTTCATATTTTGACCAGCTGTACCCATAATATAATTTAAGAAATTCATAACACAAATCTAACAAATTCTTAAATAGATTTCTCTTAAAAAATATTTCTCTTAAAAAGTGAATGAAGAGTGAATTTATTGAAATCTTCCTAGCCTTCGAATCTAAAACGCTATGGAAAGAATCGCACAAAAGCAACGAAAAATAAAGAATCATTCTATTTTCGGTTTTTTATTTGGTCGCGCTCTTCTCTTTTTTTTCCTTTTTTTGAATAACTTTTTTTAATTTGAAATTTATTTATTTACCTGAAAGAATGTCTTTTATTCATTTTTTTGCGTTTTAATAAAGCGCCAAATATAAAGCGCCAAAATGTTAACAAATCGAAATGTTAACAATAAAATTGTCGTAAATCTGTTAACAAATCAGTTTAGTGTATCGTTTTTTAAGCCCTTTTGTTTGTTAGCTTATTTAAATATTTCTGTCCTTCCCTTTAGAGTGAACGCAATATATTCTTAAGTATTTACTGCATTTTCTGCTAAAACAATATGAAGAAAAACAGCCAATATGGAGCCATAGCTAGGGCGACCACATCACAAAGTGATTGTGACTAAGAGATTGATACAGAATAATAAATTAGAGAAAGAGAGAGCAGTAACGTTACAGAGTAGAATTTATTATAAATAATAAAATTCGATTAAATAAGATTTATTTTCGAATTTCCAAAATAATTTTGAAATTTTTAAGCCTTAAATTTTATTAAAAGTTTTAAATCTCAATCATATTTTTCCTTTTTTTTTTGAAACCGATTTTTTAAACGTTAATAATTAGTAAATATTTTTTTAATCTTAAAAAAAATTAAGAATTCTTAATGAAAACCCGTTTCGAAATATCGAAAATTTAATACTTTAATCAAGGTAAAACCAGAAACCCATAAAAAATACAATTTATCAAATTAAAATCGACATAATTTATTAATTCTTTAACAAAAGACAAAAATATTCTTTCAAAAGTTCAATTAAAAATCCAACAGAGAATTATTTTCAACAAAAAAAGAGGTTTCTTTAGAAAAAAAAATTGTATTCAAAATTAAAAGATTCATAATTCTGAGTAAAAATAGAACAATATCAAAGATACTTTTTTGTTTATTTTTTCCTTTTTTTCAAAAACTAGAATTAAAGCAGTTTAATAGTTGCTGAACTCGTGGCTTGAGTTTTAAACAAAAAACAAAAGAAAAATATGTTCTTTATCCAAAAGCAGAAGACTAACATACACACACAAACACACACACATGCAAACACACGCACACCCACACTCATAATAGCGCACCCATACAATTGATCATTTAAAATCGCGCTCGCGCTGACGCTGCAGGAGGCTGCCACCAATGTCTGCTGTTATTTCTTGATCTTCTTGGTCTTCGTTTTTATACCTTCCTCTTCTTACACTGTAAACAATTTCTTATAGAGGAAAAACCTATAGTTATGAAGAAGACATAAAGGATGGAGAGAGAGGGAGACATAGAGGAGAAGTAAGATGATGAAGAGAGGAAAATGGAGGAAAGGAATAGTTCAGTGAATTCTTTAGGTTTGATAATTTCAAAAACGCTGTAGTTGTTGTTATTGTTGTTGTTGTCGATGTTGTTATTTTTCCTTATTTATTATTATTATTTTTTCTTAATTTTTTTCCCTCTCAACCATTTTCGATTGTACTTGCAGATAGTTATTCGCCTTCGTGTTGTTTGATGCAGCACGAGTTGGCAATAAGTTGAAATTGGTTGATACATTTTTGTTGTTGTTGTTGCTGTTACTGTATTTTACTGCTGATGACTGGCATGACTAGATGGATCTGAACAGTATTCAATAGCATACAACAACAACAGACAATAATTTAAAAAGTGTACAAACCAACAAAAACAAAATTGAAAATAAAAAAAAATCCAAAAAAGTTAAGGAATGCATTCCTAATACATCCATGCCTTGAATACACACGCACATACACACATACAAACACACGTACGTTTATACACGTCCATTTTCAGACATACTAAAGCATACCCAAGCAGCAGTTTTCAATATTTCATAATGACAATTCGTTTATGAACCATTGACGACATTTAATACATTATATCTTTTGAAGACTATTTCACAGTTTTTTACTAGTAATAAATATGTAACATGATTGGAACGTTAATACAACGTGCTTTACATAAATATCAATAGAGGACGAGACAAAAAGGAAATTTCGAAAATGGTAATAGAAATCATTTGAAAGATGACATTATTCCATTGAAATACCAGACAACTATATCGGAAGATAAGATATGTAAGATGAAATTCAATATAAACGAACTTCCGTGATTATAATTTTTACGTTTTTTTGAGATTTCGAAAATAGACTGTGGGTTAATTGATCTCTGGTTTCTCTTAATCATAATAAATTTCAACGAGCTCGTACTATTGTTTCGATTAATATTTAGTTTCCCGTCTTTTTTTGTATAAACATATAAAGTTTTGCATTAAATTTTTCTAAAATTATACGGTTCCCAAAATCTCCATTAAAAAAAGTTCAATTTTGAATTAGTTGGCATCCTGTCGTTGCATTAGTTGACATGGTTCTATTTTTTTCTCCAACTTTTGTATGAAATACAATCGAAGAATTCAGTTCAGTCATCGATGCCGATTTATATAAAAGAAATGTCAGCAAGATTCATGGATGATGGAGTGAACAGAAATGTTATGTGTGGATGGATGCATTTATGTTTTTTTTAGAAATAAATTCAAACCGCGCGCATTGGGGGATGCATTTGCAAATACATTCTTGCGCGCAAGCCCGCGAACACGAGACTAGTTTTGCTTTTGGACGACTGATACATACAGAACTTCATTTCGATATAGATGCTGGTTATTGTAAGTCGTTGTTGCAGTTGCTGGTGATGTTGCCGGTATTGTTGTTTTTACTACTATTATTCTTGCTGTCACACTTCAGTTTTTTACAATTCTTTTTCTTTCAATTTTTACAATTCTTGTTCTTGTTTGCTGTGTTTATTGTTTTTGTTGCCTGGCTATTTTGCCTTGCGCAGACTGGTTTTGGGCTCATTGTTGAACTCTCGTCTGCTCGAGAGACGGCGTGCTTGGCTGTTTGCCTGTCTGTTGGCGGTAACAGCTTAGGATTGTGCTAAAGCGAGGCGCAACAGCTACCTGAATTACTGAACACGCGTCTCGTGTCCAAAGTTGCAACAACAATGGGAAGAGCAATAAGAGCAACGCTAACAACTACACCAACAACAACACTAACAATGATTACATGCGCGACTGCAACAAGAACAACAATGGGACATCAGCTGCAACTATGGATTTGGCTTTCTTTCTCGCCTTCCTTTTTTCTCCCTCTTTCTACTTTCCCCAAAGCCACCTTTTATTTTTATCTTGATTTCTATCTTGTTGTGTTTTTTTAATTTGTTGTTGTTTTGGTTTTTTCTTAAATCTCCGCTTTCTGCCATCCTCCCTCGTCCTCTTGTACATTATAGTCCTTTCCAGAGCTATTCCATTTTTTGGTATTTATTTATTTCTTTAATTTCTGTTTTGTGTTTCGTTAAATTTTTTTAATTGCTTTTTTGTATTGAGCTTCGTATGCTGTTGAATTTTTTGGTTTTATTTAAAAGAAAAAGCAATCATCTTTAGAATTCGTTGAGGTTCTACAATACTGTTGTTGCGATGCAGGCGATGGCACGGACTCCGACATCGACTTCGACAGCGTGCAGCTTATGCTTCATTGCTGCTCGTTGAAAGAGTTGCAGATGCATATTATTCGTTTATTTGTTGCTGACATTAGTTTTCTTCATTTTTCAGACTTTTAAGTTTTGCGTGGTTGCTCGCTTGTTGGTCTTATTTCACAGTTGTTGTTGGTAGCGTTGTTCATTTCATTGCTGTTGCGCGAAATGGCTGTTGTTACGTGGTTCTTGTTATTTCTTTGCAGTTTGTTTTCTACATAATTTAAATAGTTTTAGCCTTCAAAATCGTTTTCCCTTTAGCAAAATAAAATTCTTTCTGGTTTCTGCCCTCTATTTTTTGTTTTTAATTTTCTTTTTGCAATTTCATCAAATTATGAATATCATTATTGGATATGTAAATATCCGATTATAAAAATTTTATTTAATGCGTTTTGGTAATTTATGAAATTTTTAGAGGAGCATTTTTAAATGCTTTAATGGTAATATTAAATGAATTCAAGATATATTAAAAAAACTATAATTTTTAACAAAACTAAGGAATTTGTTTGAGAGTGCTTTTAAAGTAAAGGCAAAGCCTTCGAAACTGTATTCATTTAATTCAACAGTAATATAATCCAATAACATCATTTAATAAAAAATGATTACTTAAATTAATAGTAATTAAAAATAATGAAAAATTATTTATAACAATAACAACAACAACAATATCAAGTGTACAAAAATTAGTAATACTAAAGAATATTGGAGGTTTTGATAAGTTTGTGGCTTAAGTCTTTCGTTTTCAAGAACGTATATAGTTGATGAATATTTTTAGGGAACAGATATTTATGAAAGTACGCCAATAACAGGTGAAAGCTCAAAATATGCATGTGTGTACGTGCGTGTGTCCTGTTTTTGACATAATCAAAATAATTAAAAAAATAGAGGATAATGCCATGTTTAAGTTCAAATAAACTAGTTCGTTAAATGTTACTTGGAAAAATTGCAATTTTTTAGTAATAAGATCAGTAGCGAATACTCTTGACGACACATTTGTATGCATACATATTTGTAAAAACTTGGAAGAATTCTTAACAGCTGCATTCGAACTATTCAAGCTCAATTGAAATCATCAGCCGGGCGAAGAAAGTGGTAAGCAAACTTATAAATAAACAACGATATTGATAGACATGCAGATAAAAAAATTGCAGCGGATTGGAAGGAGTCTGAATTGAGTTGGACTGCAGTGGATTGATTCAGATATACAAACATAAAAAATGATGGGGAAAAACAAAAATAAAAGGAACAAGAAATAGATACAGAAGATAAAAGAAAGAAATGGAAATAATTTGAATAATAAAGAGAAGAATTCCGTAGATATAAAATAAAAGAAGGTAGTCGTAAATATCTAAATAGCGCAGAGGGTAATATCGTTAAGAAACGTAAATAACTTTAATTCCTAATTTTCATCTTGGGTCTGGTCTCCGACAATGGAAGACAGACAAAATGAATAAGTGCATAGAGGCGGATCATTAAGATGGCGGTCTTAGGGTAGGTGGGACTCTTTTATATAACCAGAAAATCGAAAAGGGTACCAGAAACAACACAAACAACAGCAATAGCAAAATAACAACTACAAAAATAACAAAAATTAAATACTACAAATCGATTAGTTAAAATTTTAGAATATTTGCCGCTTGTTCGTCTAAAATTCTATAAAAAATGTAGAAAACTGCTAAAATTGAAACAGGCGAAAAGTCAGAAGACAAGGACGATGTCAGCAAGTTGGAATAGTTGGAACTGTCTGCAACCATCTGTCTTTTATTTTATATTTCCTTGGTAATCTGTAAGAACTAAGCGAAAATCAAAAGGAAGCCAAAGCTCGCTATTAAAAACAATAACGAATAAAATCAAACAAACGAATAAAAAAAGTATTGCGCACAATTCAAGAACGTCAACAACGTTTACCATTACTTTGGCAAATTTTAAAAAATTTCATAAACTTGAAACGAGCTGAAGCTCTTGAGCATCGTCATTTCTGATCTGTATAATAATGAACTTTACCCCATTATAATCTCCACATCATTGTCATTAATTTTATCTTTATCATCTTATTGTTATCATCGTCATCATCAATGTCATCTTATCTCTCATCACTATAATCTCATCGTCTCTTCCATCGCTTCACATTTTTCAACTCAACCACATAATAACGATTATCGTTATTATTATTGCTATCAACAATCACTAGTAATACAGAAGCACCAAAACAGCAGCAACGACAGCATCAGCAACAACAATAATAAAAACATGGACAAAAATTTAACACATTTACAACATAAAGTAATGACTTGCGTTGTCTCACTAGTGGAATTACAACAAAAAATTTTAGAACTCGCAGGAAGTCAGTGATAACCACAACAACAATAATCAATAACACGAAGAGTAACATCAACAATAAGAACAAGAACAAAAACCATCCAGACTATACAGACCATTCACATTCAGCAAAAGTAGCCGAGTGGCGGTAGCAGTAGCATGACTTTTCAAACAGAGTACCCTTTAATTTATTTAGTTTGAGGCAATAATTCGTAAATTTTAAAAGCAGTAGCAACCTTAGTCAGTTGCAGACGTCAGAGAAGGAGCTGAAAAAAATTTCAGGAGCGGTCGTGCGCAAAAAAATCAATGAAAAATTAATGAAATTTCGTAAACAGAAATGAATCGAAAAACTTAAGAAACGAACTTGGAAAATAAATTGAAGAGGTCAAATATTCAAAATATTCAAATATTCAAAGTATCATGAAAAAACTTAAGACTTAAGAAACAAACTGTTAAAATGATTTCAGAAAAACGGAGTCTTCAATGACAATTACGTACAAATTGTAGAAGGAATTAAATAATGATAACAATAATAAATTTTCAAATAATGCCAACTTATTTTAAATAAAATTCGAACATCAATTGCATAAAAGTAAATATAATTAAAACCACATTTTCGCATTCTCGCTTATACTCCTCCTGCGCTACTATATGCTCCAACTATGTGCACCAGAGACTATCCTGAATAACCAGAACTTTCAAATAAATAACGATTATGTGGCAGACGTTATTCTTCGTCATAGCTCTTGAAAAATATTAATTATTCTTCAGAAAAAAAATACCAAAAAAAAGTAATGATAATAATAACCAAAAAGGTTGAGAGGCTGCTACCAATCCAAGCAATCAACTGAACAGTCAATTTTTCTTACCATGCCTTAAAAATCTGATAAAAGTATAAAGCCCCAGCAGACAACAGAAACTGCATCTGCTCTTCAGTTGTTCTTTTTTCGGAAAAAGTATGGTGAAGAGCTACACCAAAGCATACCAAATGTTCACTCGTCGTTAAATAACAAATAAATTAAAAATCTACATCTAGGGATCAAAAAGACTTGTATGGATCAGAAATTATTCGGAATCTAAATTTTTATAATTTCATTTTTTTAAAGTCTCTATTAAATATTGCCCTAATATCGTATTTCCAAATATTTCGGTTCGTTTACTAGTTTTAAAAATTCTGAGGGTCGCACAATAATTTATGACCACTATGCGTTGTATGACATGCGTTTCAGTGAGCGAGCAGCCAGTATATATCGATGCTTCTGTAGCAGGAAGAGTGGAAGCCAGCAGCGTTTTGGGTACATGTTTATGATCAGTTTGTAGTTGTTGTTGCGATGGAAATAAAAAATAAAAGCGATAACACCTGCTTGCATGCAAGAGGCCAACCCAGTTGAGAAAAGAACGTATATAGTATATTCTTAGGAATTCGAATTCTTTTCATTTTTTCTATGTTTTTTCTTGTAATTTAGCCAGAGATTTTGTATAAGAATAAGAACGCATTACAGTGAAATTCAAATTCCAGATTCAACGCATTTCTGGCTGCAGCTACGGTAGCCGCAGCGGTAGCAACCGCGAATCAGGTTTTTATTTTGGATTCAATATCGTTGTCGCCGTCTTTATAGGCGTTTCTACCATCATCGTTTTCTACCTGTTCCTATGAAAGTACGTGAATATCTTTCGGTTGTCCCCACATCATCATCACCGTCATTATTACCATCGACAACATCGGCATGCAACGTCTCGAAAGCATTCAAACCGCGACTGTCGACCTGATTGAGGAGTTCGGTAGATCTGTCCGCTTGCGCTGTTTTCTACGCGGAGTAGAATTACACTGGTCAACAAAAATTTGATGAAACTTTCAAAATTCTAAATTTAAAAAGTCGACTATTTGGAATTTAATTATTTCGTTAACTTAATTTTCATTTATTACGAAAAATGTAGAAACTCTCCAGAGATAAATATATATTATATATGTCAATTAAAACACAGAACTTCAGAGCTAATGTTATGCCACTTCCACCCAATTTGTACAACTAATTTTCCATGCAATGTGAATTCAAAGGTACAATTCTATTATGGCTTCGGCCAAAATTTAACTGTTTCTGTAATTGTGGCCCATACGCCAATTTTACCCTTGTGTGAGCCCACGTCCACCTTATATCGTGTCCCAAGCCCATTTCATGGCCTTGACATTGATAAGCGCAAAATAGTTTTTTTGGTGAAAAGCCCCCTTTAGGGAGTCCACGCCCCGTACCACCATGTCCTAAATCCGTTTCATGATATTTGCTATCGATTAGCGCAAAGTATTTTTTGTAAAAAACGCCCACTACGCCCTTTTGGGGCGGCCACTTCCCCTCCCACCTGGTTCTATATCCGTTTCGCGCCATTTGCTACCGATTGACGCAAAGTCATTTTTTCGTAAGAAACGCTCCTTTGGCGGTATTGAGTGGCCAAAAAATCTATTTCTCAATATTTTCCATATATTTGCATCTACCAACCCACCAACTAAGATCCATTATTTTCATCATATCGTAGCTCAATGTTAGTTCATATTGACCACCATCCACCTCATCAACAAAAGACTTTTATTACGAAAAAGTCTTAAATAACTCTTATCGAAAAACTTTTAAAATAAAATTCATCGAATAACTTTTATCGAAAAACTTTTAAAATAAAAGTCATCGAATAACTCTTATTTCATGACTTTTATTATAAAAGTCATAAAAGTTTCGGCCACATATATATATATATATATATATATATATATATATATATATATATATATATATATATATATATATATATATATATATATATATATATATATATATATATATATATATATATATATATATATATATATATATATATATATATATATATATATATATATATATATATATATATATATATATATATATATATATATATATATATATATATATATATATATATATATATATATATATATATAAATCGAAAATTTTTTTATTGTCTGTTGATTTTCCATGATGATGATTGAATTTATGATGATGAAAATTATGAATGATTTAATAAGAACTAAAAAGGATTTTTAAGGAGCTTTTTAGACGTACCGTGCTTCTTCACTTAATAGAGTGTTTTAGAAATATTTTAATTTTATCTAAAATGAACCACGCCATTGTAAATCACTGCAACTGCATTTTCGTCGTTACGCCATCGTTTTAAATTATTAAGAAAATAATTCGATATAAAGAAAGCGATAATTAATATTTGAACATCTTTCATTCTGCAGATGGAGAATACATGTTTGCCGATCCCGAAAGCAAACTCTCCAAATATGGACCAAAAAGTTGGCGTTCCTCGCATACACACGTAAGTTCGAATGATGTAAAATTATCTCGATGATAATCTATATCTGTTTCCGTTTTCCAAATCCCTCAACTTTTTCTTTTTCTCGTTCTTTTTCTCTCGTTTTAGGGTCTCGATGCGAATGGACGGCCTCTGCTAGAATTACACTTTCGTGTGCAATTCTACATCGAGAGCCCGTTCATGTTGAAAGATGAGACATCAAGACATAATTATTACCTTCAATTAAAATACAATGCGTTGCAACGCGATGTTCCGAAGGAATATGCCGAACAGTCTATGATTCTCTTGGCTGGGCTCGCATTGCAGGCAGATTTGGGTGATGCTGTTAATGTTGCCTTGCCCAAGCATACAATCTCTACCACTAGTACATCAACAACGACAACCACAGCAACGTCAATATCTACAGCAACATCAGTATCGACGGAAACATCTGCAAAATCGGTAACCACCATTGGTTCGAAAAATGCAAACGTCAGGATAACAGCAATTACTGCATCAGCATCAGTAGTTGATCAGGAAGCTAAAACCAGAAGCAGCAACAACAGCGGCAGTGGCAGCGGCGGTAGCAGCAGCAGTCATGATGTTAAGACTTTGGCTACCAAAACGAATTCACAAAAACTCGCAGTTTCTACGTCAAAAACAAAATTAGCTACAACAATAACAACAAAACCAACATCGACATCGGTGCAATCGCAAAGACCAGCCGCGGCAAATTCCATGATGAAGGCGACAACGTTGACAACATTGCCAAAGATCTATAAAATAATTAATAGCGAAAAGACACTGCGTTTGGCAGTGGCGCCTGCCTCTTGCATTGCAGCCTCGAGTCATGCAGCGACGACGATAACAACAACGGCAACATCATCATCCGCATCATCATCTTCAGCCAGAGTATCAGCATCTTCATCAACATCAGCACCATCAGCATCAGCAACGGTATCAATATCAACGTCCTCAACCGCAACGACCTCAACATCGGCAACGTCCTCGACAATCACGGCTTCGGTTTTTCCAATTAGCGGCAGTCTGAAGCGTAGCTTTAATGTTGTGGCAGCAACACTGTCGCCATCATCGTCCTCATCATCAATAAATCGAAGTGCTTCAATATCAACCACCAGTTCATCATCACCTCTCAATGCCGCCACTACAACGTGTGCGCCGCCGCCATCTCAAATTGATTATTTCCGTTTGGAAGATTACTTGCCCCCTGGGTTACGCACTCCTTGGGCTGCCAGTGCCCTACGCGCTTGCCATCGTGAAAATCATGGAATGTCCACGGCGGATGCTGAAATCTGTTACATACAGCAAGCGTGCCTTATGCAGGAAAGCATTAACGCACACACCTTCAGGATGCGAATGTCTAAAAATGAGCAGGGTTCGGGCATGTCGTGGTTCGTTGTTTATGCAAAGGGCATTAAAGTATACGGTGTCGGAGACAATCCTCAGCAGCAGATTACGTTCTTATGGCCGAACATTACGAAACTTTCGTTCGAGCGTAAAAAGTTCGAAATTCGTTCGGGTGACAATAAGATCACCCTGTATTCTACTTCGGATGAGAAGAACAAAATGTTGCTAACGCTATGTAAAGAGACACATCAGTTCAGCATGAAGATTGCCGCTCGACTCAAAGAGGTCGTGAAACGTGAAGAGGAGGAGAACAACTGCCTTCACGCTTGCTATATATATTCACGCAGCTTGCATCTGCCCTACAAGAATAAGAATGATCAGCGAATCTCTGTAATATCCAGCACGAGTTCCAACACCACATCGGGCATTGTTAGTGATCGCGTACATTCGGAGGATGAGCTGGAAATCATGATTAATACTCCACCTGCACCCATTGCGGCCCCATCCACGGAGAGCCTGGCGTTGGCCCATTTGCTCGATAGACCGAGTGTAAGTCGGCAGACTTCTTCTGTGGGTCAAGTGTCACTCAAAGAGTTGGAGGATCAATTGGTGGCACTATCGGTACGTCAGCAGCAACAAAGACATAGTTCGAGCAATTCGAGTGGCGAATCACCAACGGAACTTAGTAACGTATCGATGGGAAATTCGTCGACATCCAGCACTTTCCCAATAACTTCACCACGCAACGGCGATTCTTCGACTGCCACGGACTCACCTGGTTCTCAACATAATGTCGGTTCTCAATGTTCATCTACTTGCAGCACTGTAGTTGTGGCCTCACCGTCGGACTGCAACTCCAACAGCAATCCGCTTTCATCATTGGGCGTTAATTCTAGTTCACACAATACTGGCAACAGACGCAATTCCACCTCCAGTAGCCTCGAATTGGGTTTCAGTCACACAGCACAAAATTCTGTATTGAGTGAGGTGGGTTCCACGTGTGCCGATCATGGTTACATTCATAGCACGACGGGCAACGAGGAAACTGAGAGTATTTCGGGAGTATATACTTTGGCACACGGCGCACCCCCAACGGAAACCTCGGGAGTTTATACCATGCATAGCAGCGAAATGACAGGTCAATCATCTGAGATCGCTGAGTCAGAGAGTCAGGCCAGTTCTCATTATGGTATTCTCCAAGCATCCATTAAAAGTGCTATCAGTGACGACGATCATATTCGATCTGAACTTTCAAACCTGGACGCCGTCGATGGTGGTGGCAGTGTTAATAATTATCATGGTAAACGTATAAAGAACGAGAAGTTTCGCCTACGTGCCGACTCCAATGTCAGCACGAGCGGCTCGTTCCGCGGAGATGGCAGTGACCCATCGGATAGCAAACATACACTTCTTTCGGCAGAGGAATTAACAGAGTTAATAGTAGGGCGTGGTACTTACCCTTGTCGACAGGCTGTTTCGAATAATCTTGGTTCCGAATGCGATTATGTCACACTGCCATTAAGTATTAAAGGTGATTCCTATATTGCTGGCCATCAAGATACTGCGCCTACCGACGACCACGTAGTCGATGACTTAATGGATGTCCTGCTACCTACAGATCCGCCCGCGCCACCGCAACGGATTGATAGTAATGCCTTGAATCGTGAAACCCTGGCGAATTTATGCAATATACGTGTTCGGTCACCTCCACCCTACAATGCCCGACATGAGAAAACGGGTCTCTGCGGCCCACCAATTCGAACCACACATACACAGAACACTTCAAAATCTTCAGCCTCCATGTCGTCCGCTGCTGCCGCCATTACTACAAGTGTGCCATCCATAACCGAAGTGGTACCTCTGGTTGCCGCCAAACCCACAACAACTACGGCGTTGCGCCCGTCAACCGCCATACGCAGACGTGAACCACCGCCATATCCCACATCCGCTAAGCCGCGTCCCACCTCTCTAGTTTCAGTCAACTCGTCTCCAAAATTATCCAATGTGTCCAAACAGCCGCCACTCGTTTCAACAGCCACCAGTCAGCCATCAGTCAGAGCTTTTAAATCTGAAGAGGTAATGGCACGTTTCATAACGACACGTCCTCAAATTAATATCTTGAAGGCCCATACGAGTTTGGTAGGTGAACATTCGAAGCCGTGCTATGCTTCGCCAACACAATGCTCATCCGCGGCTTCATCAATAGGTTCCACTACATCAACCCATCACCATCTCAGTAGTCAGCTCTCACAACATTCGGTACTAAACTCTAATTATGCTGGCAGCAGTTTGCAGCTAAACACCTTACATCATCAGCAGCATATACCGCCGCCGCAGGTACCCGTGGCGGTCGCAGCTGCTGCTGGCGCCGCTGTTATGCCCAACACAATCGGCATACCTTTGGTTCCTTACGGCCTTCACGCGACACATAAGAGCATGTCATCGTTACATCAGCAGCCTCCGCCACCGCCGCCACCATATCCAGATATCAAAACACATCCACGCACATGCGTTCTACTTCCTGTCATAAAACCACGCCAATATTTGCCGCCGCCTCCGCCCAGCTTACCACGGCAGCCCCCACCACCGCCACCACCTCAATTAGCTACCGTTTACAGTAGTCCACTCGCTCGCAAGCAGCTCGAATTATATCAACAGCAACTGTACAGTGACGTCGACTACGTCATCTATCCATTGCAAGATCCAGCAGTGAGCCAACAGGAATATTTAGATGCCAAACAGGGAACATTGCTCGCGGCCATGGCACAGAGCCCGCCACCGCCTCATCCCTTTCTAGCTTATCATCATCATCACGCTGCTGGTGCCCATGCTGGTGCTTGGGATGCTTGTAAGAGTCACGCGATATATCGCAGTACACCATATTTGCCACTTGCTCTATCGACACACTCACGCTACGCATCTACGCAGAACCTATCGGATACTTACGTTCAAATACCAGGGACATATTCTCCACTCTACAGTCCCTCCGTGGCGAGTCTCTGTTCCTCATACGAGCCTCCCCCACCGCCACCACTTCATCCAGCTACTTTCGGCGTAGCAACAAACCTGTTCGCGCGATCACGTTCAGACGATAACATTCTGAATTCGTTAGACTCGCTACCGAAGGTAAAACGTTTGCCGCCGCCACCTCCACCGCCATACGTCAATCGGCGACTTAAAAAACCACCTATGCCCGCACCGCAAGAAAAACCACCCCCCAGTAAGTAGATTAAGCGAACGATACCGTAATTAGTCCTACAACCGATTCAAATGATTCTTCCTTGCAGTTCCGTCGAAACCCGCCACAAGCAACCAGCAAACAAGCTTGTCACGCAGTCAACCAGTTTCAGCGCAAGCAAGACCGTCTACGCTGAAAACGAATCGCGCCCATGGGCACATGACCAAAACATCGAGCGGTGCTCAATGGATCGGAGAGCGTCCGAAACAGGATTCTGTCCTAACACGCGTCAGCAGCTCTGGAGGAAGCAGCAACAGAACCGGAAGTATACTAGCACAATTGCAGGCATCGGTTGCCGCTGCCAACCTGGCGGCTCTAAATACTTCAACCATTTCTAAAGCTAGTTTGAATGCTAGTCAGACAACATATGCCGCCGCTTCTGCCGCTACCGCAGCCGCTGCGAATGCAATCGATATTGCATTGCTGCGCGAAAAATCGCGAAATCTTGATCTACCACTCATATCGGCCCTTTGCAATGATCGATCACTGCTAAAGCAGACTAAAGCGTTTGTGCCACACAAAAGTTCGCGCACTTCAAACGCATTAGCAACGACACCAGCCGCACTAGCAACATCTACTTCGTCTTTAACGAGCTCAGCGGCAAACGCAACCGGTGCTGCAACATCAACTACTAGCAACGGCAACTATCCTCCAGGTAAATCTTTAGCTAATGCTGGGAACAGTAATATGTCTGCCGCTATGACACACACAAGTGTCGCGGGTAGCCCATCGTTTTTCGCAACATTACAACATCATCGTCCGCAACAGCAATCTGGGCCAGATGTAACCGGCATGACTAGCGCGACAATAAATGCTGCTTCATCCTCCAACAAGTTTCCTTCAACAAGCGTCAGCATGGCAAAGCCGCGTAAGACAAGTGTCAGTCATCGGCATCCGAACGATAAGTTACCGCCTCTGCCAATGCAATTGGCGGAAGCTAATAACTATGTCATGGATCCGGCTATTTTGAAACATCAAAAGAATTACAATCCGCAAACATAAAAAGAAACAAAAGGCCAGCAATAAGATTGAGAAGAAGAAGAAGATCAATATAAAGATGAAAACAAAGATAGATAAATAGATTAATACGAATATGATAGACTGATTTACTCTTCAATTTAATCAACTAATTGATTGATTGATTGATTAATAGAAAATATAAGGTAGTCTTGCTAGTGGTGGAGCTGTGAAATGACAACGAAAAAAAACCGAAAACACATCATGCGAGAAACTTTCATCAAAGAAAATAATTCTTTTAATAATAACAAAATGATCTCTCACAGTTTTTCGGCAAAGGAAAAAATAGCTCAAATTCAACCAATTCTCTAACCTTAAACCTAAACTAACTTCACAAAAGAATGGTTCAGTTCCATGCTATGAAATAGTGAGATGCGTGCATAAAATTATCGGTGGTAAACATCAGTAACAGTTTCGAAGAATTAATTACTGGAAAGATAAATTGGTACCGTTACGCAAAAGAAGTGAAAGCTGCAATCTGAAATTTTTTAAACGATTTTTATTTCCATATAATGGAAATCTCTCAAAAAATTAGTTAAGGAGAGACAGAGGGCGTTCGCCTTTTTTTAACTGCTTTGAATAGTCGGTGATTTAACGTTCGTATATCGATAAACAAAAAGGCCTTAATACACTAAACTATTACTTGCTATAAAGCCTTTTAACCAATTCAAACTGTGATAAGAATTGTATCAAAACTGTACTTCTTTAACCGAAATTATAAAATATTTTGCAAATTCAAAGCTCGGGAGCGAATATTCTAACACCAGGCCTTACTAATTTCCAGTGATTATCGAGAACTTTTACTTTAAATTATTAATAAAGAAAATCTCTGAACTCGGAAACCATTTTAGTATTTCGCGAATCGCAATGGACAAACTTCGATTCCAAACAATTTTATCGATGCCATTTATTTTAACGTTCTTTTACGGCCATATCCGTAAGATCAAATTAAATGACGAACTGAAGCCTTTGTCGATCATTATAAGTGTCGTAGTTTCACCCATTGGAGCCTGCTAGTTATATTTTATACTATGTTCTTATTGAAAAAAATGTTTCATTTCAAAATCTTCCATCACAAATTATAAATATCATCTAATCACATTTTCTAGGATTTTTTCTATTTTTCATTGGTTTATTCAAATATTTATTTTTATATCAATTACGTAATATTTACAATTTCTCATACGCTTCTTTTAAGTTTCGTAACAAGTATTATCTTTCCAATTAATTCATTTGGAATAGAACCATATTGTTCCTGACGTATATCTATCAACTACTGGAGCAGATTTGAGTGAAATTGAAATTTCAAAAACTAATTTGACAATTTACATTCCTTTCATTATCTTACAATTAATTTCAAAATCAGTCACCTTCTTAGAGTAAAAGTGACGGATTTAAAGCAGCGATTAGAGCCTGCTCGTGAGTGTCAGTCAAAGAAATGAATTTTAAAAAATTGAAACATGTAAACTTCTCACCATAAAATATATAAAAACCTCATTTCAAAACACAATCTAGTCACTTCAAGCAATGTCTAAGGAATATTTCAACTAAAAAACAAAACTATAAACAGAAAAAAAAGAATATATTTACCAAAAGAAATACTCAAGTATAAAATACTGTTTTATGACAGTTATTTCCTAATCAGGATATCTCTGATTTTTTTATACAGAAATTTTATTTATTACTAACACAAAAAATTCAATAGTGCTGCTGTAAATAATATTGTTATATTATTATACTACAATATTATTAATAATATTGTAGTAAAATGCAATATCGGCAGTCATAGATTTTTTGTTTTTGTAAATTTATTTACTTCTATTAAAATAAGCTAGAAATTCCGCCCAAATAACTGTGATTGATTTTATTATTATTATTATTATATTTTTTCTCTTTTCTTTTCAATTATTTAAGCTTCTCAATGATAATTAGCAAGAATATAAAAATAACAACTTTTTTAAAAATAGTCGGGTTTTTCGCAGAAACACAAAGTAAAGATTATTTTATATTTTTCTTTAAATAGAAAACCAGTCAATCTATTCTAATCAAATCTTATTTATTTATTAATGTTCGAATCGATTAAAGTTTATATAAAGAGAATACGAATATTTTGCCAATAGCTTGCCCGCCCCACCGTGCGATACAATGCCAATGCTTTACTGCGCACTGCTCTGCTAACGCTGAAGGAACGTCGGATGAGTTTAACAAACCCTTTAAACAACATTTTAATTGTTTCGAGAAATTGAACAAAAAATTTATAACATTTTTTAAAGAAACAATTTGTTAATAATAAACTGAAAGTATATAAAGGATGAAGAAGAACAAGAATATATAATATACAATTCAACTGATGTAGACACTTTAGGTACTTATTATATATTATTCTTATTATTATTATTATTTTCAGCAACATACATTCCTTCTCAGCTTATACTCGCAGAAATTTAAAATTAAAAAAATATTGTGCAAAGTTTTAATTTTCACAACAATTTGCGTAGGTTTTTTACTCTCGAAAAATCTATGACTAA
Source organism: Physocephala rufipes (assembly GCA_963966595.1). Lineage (NCBI taxonomy): Eukaryota > Metazoa > Arthropoda > Insecta > Diptera > Conopidae > Physocephala > Physocephala rufipes. The sequence goes on from OZ016502.1 coordinate 24,386,858, forward strand.
ATGACGAATGTGATGAAAAAACATATTTTGCCATATTTTTTCTTTTATTTAGGAAACAATTAAATGCAGAATGAAACAAAAGAAAGGATATAAAATGTTGCATTTAAATAATTCAATTTTAAATCTTAAGAAGAAAATTTGTTTTCAATTTTGTATTTGTCAAATAATTTCATAAGATTTTTTTTGTATACGACATACCCAACAAATAATTAAAACTATAAAATATTAAGTAAATTCCCGGTATTCTTTTTTTACAAAATTTCTAATTTTAATTATTATTGCCTCAAACAGAAATGAATATAAAGCCAAGCTAGAGTAATAATATTTTCAAGTGTTTCATAAAAAGAAAACATTTCCATTGATAAATATTAATTTTTTAAAAAAATAATGTAGACAAAAATCGCAAAAGTGAACATAAAAAGTAGTTAAGAAAGTTTGCTACTTATCACAAAAATTAGTGCTAAAATAAATATAAAAGAGTAGTAAAAATGAAAAAGAAAAGAAAATTGTAATCATTCAAAAAACATCATCTAAAAGAAATAATTAATTATTAAAAGAAGTAATTAAGCTATTACGATTTTCTAATAAAAGTAAAGGCTGTTACAAAATAATCATGAAAATTATTGTGTTTTTTAGCATTTTCCTAGATGTTAAATTGAATTTATATTTCTTTTTAAAATGAAAAATTTTTCTAATTCTTATTGATTTTTCAATAAAATAATTTTTGCTTGATTATAAATATTTTACGATTTTTTACCTCCAATCATTTTCTTTATATTCAAAAAACTCTAAATGAAATTCAAAACATTTTGAAGGGTATATTATTATTTAATTAAAATGGAATTCTGTTAACAATAAAACAAATGGGTAAAAAAAGCTAGGAAAACACTTACAAACTAATTTAGTTTTTTTACATCTAAATTAATAAAATTATGTATTTCTAATTATTATATCCAAAAAATGAGAAAATTAATAATAAAAATGTTAAAATGTAGAAAACATCATCTGTCAGTTGAAATAGATTGATGTCTCGAGGTGAGTATAGTTCAGCTTATCGAAAAGCTATTTCAGACCTTGTTGGAAAAGATTCTAGTAAAATTAATGTTCCAGGTAAGTTAATTATGAATATAAATTTAATACAAAATTAAAAATAATATGCAAGATTGTCATTCTTCTTGCCAATATATTTCATAATTCGATCATATGTAATATTTTTATCGGCATGAATTCAATTAAAGAGATAAGCAATTTCAAGAGCTGCTCGACATAATATTTCATCATCCGTAATGAGATTTATGGGTTTTATAATTTGTTGCTTAACCGGAATAACTGGATTAATTCCTGCATAAGAAGCTTCGCAACTTGAGAAAAGAAATTTACAAAGAATTAAAGAAATTACTAAATTTATTTATACGGTTTCTCTCTATAAAATATTAATTAATATTAACATTAATATTGCACAATATACTGCACAATGCACTATGCAAACAAAACCTCACGCCTAGATAATTAATGAACACAATGAAATTAGATAATTGATCTTATCTTTCTATATTCTTTTAGAATGTTTCTTATTATTATATATTATATATTATTATTATATATTATATTATTATATTTGAAATTTTCACAGTATGTTTAAAAATATTTTTTTACACTTTTTAAATGGCCATTCTATTCTTAAAGTACATTGCAATATAATAATGATATAATTATGTATAATAATACGAAAATAATTAACTGATTACACGAATGCAAAACTTTGAATATTTCTTAACGTTACCGAAGTTTCTTACTTCTAAAAATTAAGGAATGGCTTTTTATTGCAAAAATTTACGTAAATTGGCCTTTTCTGTTTTATAGTGAACAGTCTTTAATATGAATTTTACAGATAACTAAACAAAATTTCTCAAGTGATTACGCTGACAAATTTTTTGTATCACAATTATAATTGATCTTATGAATTATTAACCACCTTAGTTAATGCAATTTTATTGTATAAGAATGATCCTATTTACAATTAACTGAAATGCTTTGGCTTTTAAAAGATATTAAGTTTGATTTAATTTAAATTTCATTTTTGCTCATCAAGTTCATCTGTTGCATTCACATTCTCATCTTTGGTTTCGTCAATCAATACATCTTCATCATCATTACTTGCACGTGCCCATTGTTTTGTAACTGTTAACAACACACCGATCGTTATCATCAATATACCCACAGTGATAAAAGCAATTGCCACATAACGTCCGTAATCACCGAGATGCAAAACAAGCTGCAGTAGAATAAAAGACAAGTTGTTAGTAATAAAAATATTTTTGAAGTTTGAAAAAGGTTTACCTTGGTCCTCCTTGCAAGCTTATCATCCAAAACAGCCTTCTGTTCCAACCAAAACATTGGCATCACAACTTTCGGTACATCACGATAAATGCTTTAAATGTTATCAAAATTGATTAGAATTTTATAATATTTAAAATTTCAAATTCAGATCATTTGTATGTAATAAACTTACTCAAAATCATTATCAGGTTGAATCATTAAGTTTATTTGTAATCTTGCATTCACCTGCAAAGGTATGCCTGTTTTTGGCTCTACAGCTAACATAAAGGTATGTTTTTCCGGATTCGGATGCAGACCAGCAACAGCTTTTCGATAAGATTCATCAGCCAAATGGAAATGCGGAAACGAAACGTATATTGGAGCATGTTTTCGACATCTCCTACAATCGACCACACCCGTTTTGGGGCAATCATTCATTTCCGGATTGCAAAAACATTCTTGCGCTGGATAATTTTCACCGGAATCTAGTGTCTCTATAGTACCAGTCCATTTTGTAGTTGTTATGCCATACAATTCGAACGTGCCATTTGGTAAGAAATTCAAATAACGGCAAGCATCCGTAGCGAATATTGTTAATTCCGAACGAGGATTAATATTCGGTGGGAATATATCACCCATAGTGCCATTAACTGAATCACATGGTGCATCGTAATAACCGGTATGATCCTTACCATTCCAATGCGTTACCGCACCCAATTGTGTGATATTCTTAATGCCAGTGTTTATGGTGAATAAGCCATCGAATTCAGCCGAACCATTACGGTCAACCATCCAACCAAAACGTTTGTAGGGTATATCAATTTTTGGTATATTCAATCTATTTAGGAAATCAATAAGCCTATCCTGATAGCCATCGAAAATCCATTCGCTGACTTTTTTCGTTACATATAATTCTCCACCCTCGTGATTCAATGCGTAATTAATAATTTTCTTTAGAATTAAATTTTTACCGCGCATCATGTCAGCAACGGTCTATAGGATTTTCAAAAGAAAAAAATAGGAATTCAAATCTTCAGAATTGAGAAACATAACTCTTTTTAATTTTATGATTTGTTGAGGAAAACTTACCGCTGTGATAACATCTGCCGCTGTCAGCATATCATCTAGGCTACCATTCGATCGATTTTTATCGTAAAACCAGGTACGTTTTTGCATATACGTAACGGTACCATTTTCATGATAAGTAATATTTTGCTTTAAACGTTTCTCCAGAAATACGTAAGGACCCATTTCTACAAAATGTGGTTTCACCTTAGGATTTCTTATTTCTTCCGGATTGGTCCAATTGAACATTGTTAATTCCATATAAATCGGTATAGGTGGCTCTTTCCAATTAGCAAAACCTTCAGTGCCTTCCTTTAATACTAAATTCTATTAACGAAATTAATAAAAATTATAAACTTTTTTACGTATACTTTTTTGGGTTTTTCTTAAGAAAGATTCAATATACCTCATGCATCAGAAGAGTCGATAAACCGGACCAAATTAGTATGAAGGCGGTACCAAGGATAACGAAAATGGTACCAAGCCCGAAAACCCATACCTTACGCTGCGTGACACTACAACAATCACAGCACATTACGGTTTCTTTTTTTATGATGATTAATGATGTTGACGGTAAGAATTATCTGAAAACAATGAGGGAATATTTGTGATAAAAAATAATATTGTAAAAAAAGAATATAATAAAAAAGAATATAATAAAATATTATATATAAAATGGGATAGCCATTGAAGATATTTCCTTTGACATCAGCTGTTTTATATTTTGGATCTTCGAACGTATCGTTTCAAAAATTATAACATCGACGCCATCAGAACATATTCTGCATTAATTAACTATTAGAATGATGTTCCTCACGGCCGATTTAGCCGAGATATTATATTCCGCATATAAATGAAAAGATTCCGTCCTTATCATAAAGTAAAAATCATTACCAAATATTAAGCAGTGACCTTAAAATAACTTTTTTAAAGAAGAAACCGCTTGATGATCCACTTTTTAGTTAACAGCTACATATCAAACAGTAATTGAAGTTAAATTTTATTTCACTATTAAAATGATGCCGCACATTATTTAATACAACAAAATTAAAACAAAAAATGGAGTTTTTATAATAAAAAAAGTATATAAAAATTACAATAATTATGCATTGTATGTCTCTAGTCTTAGTATATATTATAAATCTAGTTGATCTTATATATATTATAAATCCAGAAAAGACTTGCTAGTGATCTCTTTTGAGAGAGCATTAGAAAATTAGAACGTATTGACTAATTAATTTATGGTAGTGTATTTTTCTGTAAAAACACATTGCAAATATTTAATCTACGATTGGGTTTGTTTTGTCTCACGACTTCTGAATATATATATATATATATATATATATATATATATATATATATATATATATATATATATATATATATATATATATATATATATATATATATATATATATATATATATATATATATATATATATATATATATATATATATATATATATATATATATATATATATATATATATATATATATATATATATATATATATATATATATATATATATATATATATATATATATATATATATATATATATATATATATATATATATATATATATATATATATATATATATATATATATATATATATATATATATATATATATATATATATATATATATATATATATATATATATATATATATATATATATATATATATATATATATATATATATATATATATATATATATATATATATATATATATATATATATATATATATATATATATATATATATATATATATATATATATATATATATATATATATATATATATATATATATATATATATATATATATATATATATATATATATATATATATATATATATATATATATATATATATATATATATATATATATATATATATATATATATATATATATATATATATATATATATATATATATATATATATATATATATATATATATATATATATATATATATATATATATATATATATATATATATATATATATATATATATATATATATATATATATATATATATATATATATATATATATATATATATATATATATATATATATATATATATATATATATATATATATATATATATATATATATATATATATATATATATATATATATATATATATATATATATATATATATATATATATATATATATATATATATATATATATATATATATATATATATATATATATATATATATATATATATATATATATATATATATATATATATATATATATATATATATATATATATATATATATATATATATATATATATATATATATATATATATATATATATATATATATATATATATATATATATATATATATATATATATATATATATATATATATATATATATATATATATATATATATATATATATATAATATATATATATATATAT